>JABFQC010001023.1:0-21556 GCA_022817085.1 Psilanteris sp. ZL-2020
GTAATTTTTTCGTTGCGTTATTGTACAGGTTTTATTCTAAACTTAAAAAAATGATTGACTGTATTGAAGAAATATTTATGAAAATGGAATAATAAGTTATACTCATTTATTACCATACTGTATTGAAGTTAAATTGAGACATAACATCTTTGACTGCATTTCTATAAAGTATGGTAATTTTACACGGAAAATATAGAAATTTTTAGGTATACTTTTTTCTCCGTGTAAATATCGTAAACATTACTTCGATTTCCCTATATTTTTTACTGTGCTTTAAAGGTAATTATTCTTTGTTGACAAACATCGCATCAAAGTACTGTTTTGGCACGGTAATTTTTAATAGAAATTTTTCTCAGTGTGAGTTTACTATTATTTATTATTTATCTGATATTTTTTTCGATATAAAAATTATACAGTTTTTAAATGCGCGCACGTAGAGAACATTTTGTTGATTCAATTAAAATTTTGTTATAATTACAAAATATTTGGTACATTCAACCAAATTTTGGTTAAATAAACAAAATTTTTGTTGAATCAACAAATCTCTGCGTACGTTCCAAAAAGTTCCAAACGGTACGATTCGTTAAAGATCAACACATCTAATAAATTATGTTATTCAACCTGTTTAATCACACTGAATTTTATGTTGATAGCAATAATTTCTAATTACATTAAATTTTTAATAATATTAGCTATAAAAAGTGTAAATTTTCCTTGTAAAAAATTATTATTATTTATCTAAATACGTTGATAATCGTCATTATTTACCAAAAAATAATTGATAATTTAATTAGTTGATAATCAACTAATGCACATAATTTTTAATCACACTACATGCAGAGAAGAGTTTTGTTCATCAAAATTTTGTTCATTTAACTAAAATTTAGTTGAATTAACAAAATGTTCTCTGCGTGTATGGCTAAACAATGACAGACAACCGTCTAAAACGATATATAATATTGTTCGAATACAAGGATCATTATTAGCGACGGATTACTCTAATCACCTTTATATTCTTATAATCAAATCTAACACGTATGTCCAGCAACCAAGTTTCAATTAAATCAAATTATAATACATTAAATACCATTTAAATGTATTTTCTGTAATTGTATTAGAGTCGATTCGTCGATTTAGTTAATTTTTATCAAATTGGAATAAATTGTATTTAATGATGAAGAAAATATACAATCTAACCAAATTGTACTGACCAATTGAACTAATTCAATGAGAATCGCTGAGAATTAATGCGTTATACATTGTTTGCAGTTACCGTTAAACCGTTATCATTGAATCGAAAATAAATAATCGATCGTAAAGAATCCATTATAAATCCAATATTCATACTAAATTAATTGAAAAATAATGTACGTGGTATTAATGAAGAAATATGACATGCAAATTATATTCGTGAAAAATAACCAGTTAAACGTAATTATCGTGTTAGATTCGATGCAAACAAAACAACAAAAAATTGAAAATCGTTATTCGTTAAAAAGCCGCGACGATAAATAAAAACAATACTGCGAAGAAGTACGGTGAAAAGTAAATGCGACTATTAAATGTTATCGTTAAATGTATCGGTAATCGCAGTCGTATATAATTTCATACATCAACCATTTTTTATTGGATTTAAATATTTATGATAATTGGGGCGAAACAGTTTTCTTTGAAATGAATTATATTTTCTTCGGCGATCAATCAATGTTCATGCTTCATTGATCTTCGATTAATTTACTTTTATTAACTGAAATCCTTCCACATATGCATATATATATTCATGAAATGACCTTGATTTATGGATAATAATAAGATGGCTGAATTTTTAATAAAGGTTACTATTAATTTTAAATTAAATTTGTAAATGAAAACTCGGTTGCAAACTTTTCAAAATGAACTTGCAAATGATTTAGCCGTCCTTGAAAAAAGCTATAACATTTTTTTAGAACTATTCTTATGTAGTTTTTGTTTCTAAACTAATTTCGAATTAGTATTTAAATTTCACCGTTACTATATTTCGTATTTTCTGGTATCACGTTGAACATTATAATTATTTTTCCTATCATTTAATATTCATACAAAGTTCAGTGCTCTTTAGTTGCGTAACGGGATTGTGTTTAAAATTGTCGTTCATTAACGTACGTACAATTGTTTATTCTTTTTTCTGACATATATCAAATGAAACGATTCAATCAACTAAAATCTTACTACCAAACGAGTCTCAATTACACTTTTATTCAACATTCCAAACGAATTGAACGTGTCTTAATTAAACTGTCTTAATTGACACAAAGTGACTTATTTAAGACATCATCTGTCTTAATACAATTACTTATATATACACATGTATATTTGTACTACTCATATTATTCACTGTATTAAGTCACTTGGAAGTCTTGTACAAGACACCCACGTCTGAAATTAAGACGATTTCATGACACTTCCTTCTGCAGTGACGTTCCTTACGATTAACAAATTCAAACACGCATTGATCGAATTACTTTTTCTTTACGCATAAATGATTGCTTCATAAAAACGTTTGATCCGAAAGATTCAATTTGATTCATTTGAAACAGCACATGGCAAACTCGAGCATAATTGTTAACCCCGGAGAACCTCGCAGTTTAAAAGCCAAAAGACGATATCGAACCGCGTTTCGCGCGCGAAGAAATCCCGGCGCATAATAATTACCGCGGCGCAAAAGTTGCTTTTTCCATTAAGTTTGATCGCCACTCCAATATTATATCTTGATTTGTACATTATTAATGCGAAAATGACAAAAAGGAACACTTTCTTTGATGCGCGGCCGCGCTTCATCATCGAGTCTTTGCGGCGATAATGAATAGTCATACATAACACGAAACACACCTTGAATCGCATTCAACCGCGCCGCCGACACTACGTCCGTAATGATTTCAACGTTTTAACGCCCGTGCGGGGCTTTCGACGTTGCGATTCAACTCATTAGAGAATATTTCATCGTCGTCATCTTTGATGTTGATCTCTCTTGGGTGAAACTCACCGGAAGCGCGGCTCTTCAACGACTCGCCTAGAAACATCCTCGGGCGGAAGTCTTCGTCTAATGCAAATGCTATAGTAATGCGATAATTACGCTCGAAATGCTCGAGCGTAAATAAATTGTGCGGTTATTATACGGTGAATGGTAACGACGGACGCCAACGAAACCGAATTACACGAGTGAATCGTGATTTTGTGATTCGAATTCTCGCGACGCGACCGCGCGATTTGCGCGCGCGCAATCGCGTTTTTCCGACCGTGGATTTGGGTATTGGATTATCCCGGGCACGAAACATTTAAGACGCTGAAACGGGCTTCGGCTTTTGCTACGTAAATTATGCAATTTGGACGGAGAGTTAGCGATTCTCCGAGGACAATATCGTATCTGTGATTTAAATTAACGCCTTTAAAGGATTTTGCGTGCAAACTATATTTGACGAGTTTTTTTGTTTCGTTAATTTAACATTTAATGGATTATTATGTTGCAGTGAGAAAAAATTCTACTAAAAATTACCGTGACAAAACAGTACTTTGACGCGAGATGTTTGTCAACAAAGAATGATTACTATTAAAGGACAGTAAAAATATAGGGAAATCGAGGTAATGTTTACGATATTTAGGGGTCATTTTTATGTGTTGACAAACATCAGAATACTGATTTGGCACGGTAATTTTTGATAGAAATTTTTCTCAGTGTGGGAGATTGTCTCTGAATGGTAATTAATTATATTTTATTTATATAATTATAGAAATATTTTTACATTAACAATTTTTTACATGTAATTTCATTTAGTTACGAAACTCAAATCAAAAGTGTAATCAGGTTTTTTTATTACCGATTACTGAATGCGTAATTGAATTTATATACTTCGTATGAAATCGTATTTGCGATTAAACGTATTTGTTTCGCTGAAATTTAAAACTGTAAAAACAACCAGCAAATTCGCAAATAATTACTTTATTTGAATTTAAAATATTTCGTTCGTTTAATTTGAGCGATTATATATTCAAAAGTATTCCGTGGTTATGTTTTATTATAAGTTTTATTGTTCAATAACAAATCACGGCAAACGATTTTAATCGCTCATGAATCTGTGAAGGAATGTGTAAAACCTAATGTCTTTGGAATCATAAATTCATAATTAAGCGACAAGTCGTAAAGACGAACAATTACTTTTGTTATAATTCGGTCGTAAACATTTTCTAATTCGCTTCACTTCATTAATCGTCGTTCGATAATCGAACTGAAACGTTAAATCGGCGAATTGGCTTTCAAAAGCCATATCGTCGATTCATGATTAATTACGAATAAAATTTGCCATTTTTATTCGAATTCAACTGTCCTACTGCAAATTACGAAACTGTATCAATGAAATGGCGAATTAAATATTAAAATCGCGCATACGACGCGGAGTTAATCAAATCCTTGCGATTAATGTTAATGCGCGGACAGTCATCGTTAGTAACGTGATTTATACCGCGTAGAAAAGGTGCATTTATATTTGTAATTATGTACATAAATGATTTACCCGGTGTACTTTTCGCATAATTTAATTCCAATCGTTTCGTAACGTCTTTAGTTTTGAGGAAATAGATTATTATTTAACCGATATCGAAGCCATTTATATGTCGCATGTGAAATGAACCGTATCGTTTTAATTGATTTTTGTAGATAATTTTTGACCAACGCTAGCTAAATATGCAGATTTTTAAAATCACAGTTCAAGTACTGTGCAATAAATACACGTTATTTTAACTACTGAAAGGCCTTGTTAAAGATTTGATGATTTACATATTAAGCAAAAAGTTTGTATAAAAATATAAAATTGCTTTTTCTTAGTTTTGTTTTGTCATATTGTTCAGCAATTTTGACATAAAGAATATATATATAATTAATTATCGTGGAATATATATGCAACTGTTAGAAAAATTAGTATTTCACGTAAAGTATGGTACGTATTTTTGTTGCATAATATTTTTGTTCATAAATTTTAAAAAATAATAAAATATATTCTCCTTAGGTCCGCTTTATCATAAAAATAATGTAGGAATGTTTACTATAAAATAAAAGAAATATACCTTGCACCGTGAAAATGTTCAATTTATCTCAATTAATATAATCAAATTATATTAAAAATGTACCATAAACAAGAGGAGAATATTATTTTTTTCGTACATTTTTAGTATAAATGATAAGAGAAATTGAAAGTTTTGACAGAGTAGGTTACATTTGTTTTACATTTATTTTATAGTAAAATGTCCTAAATATTTTTCTCCGTGTATGTATAGTAATTTTTGACAATTTCTTTTTAATTTTCATAGATTCGACTCAATCATTTGACCAAACTCTTATTATTATAACTCTGGTTCGAACTATTTTTCTTATCACCAAGAACGATCATTTTCCACATCATAAATATCGAATCCTAAACCAAATCTAAGTTAAATCAATGTCATCATCCACCTATTTCAAATGATCCTTCGCGTTCATTATCCAAAAAGCGCGGATTAAAGAAAAACATAAATTTTTCTCGAACACTTTTCTGTAAACAATTTTACTACTCGCCGCGTCTGGAAATAAACCCAAACAAACGACAGAGAACGATCGTGGTTGTTCTTTAGTTAAGTTTGTTCTTTTGCGAGAAAAAAACGAAAAAAAAAAAAAAACACACACCTCTCGCATATAATTGAATAAAATAATCCGACGAAAAACCGGCTACGTTTCAACGACGAAAACTCGTCGTGGCGCATTAAAACGAAATGGCCGATTTTCTTGTTCTGCCTGCATAAGTTGTTAGTTAGGCCGGATGTAGTTGCCGACGAGAGGTGCCCGTCGGTGGGGTTTGAAGGTTGTTTGGCGAGAGGTTCGAACAGCGCGAACGTAGCGGAGGGTTGTCGGCAAGGGTTGCTAGACGAGAGGATGGCAGAAGAAGCGAGACACGCATTCGCCCTCTTTTTCCCTACTTGCCTCCCTTTCTCTTTTTGCGCGCGTCTCTCTTTCTCTCTCTCTCTCTCCTTCTCTCTCTCTCTCTCTCCTCACGATGGGATTTAATCTGTGTCCCGTTTCACGCTCAGCCAAGTGGAACCTTTTTGCCTCACTTTGCGGCACGATTTGCTTCAACCGGTCGTCGCGTCGATTAACGCGAAATTATAAATAAAGAGTGTACGTGTGCACACAAGGTGACGTACTCGAGCGATTCTCACATGTAACGATAGCGTCGAACGAAACGCCCTCGAAACAAGCCTGAAAACTCGCCGTCCTCTTTCCAACGAGATAGGAAAATTCCTGCAAACCCTTTTCCTTTGACGCGCTTTTCAGCCGCGACGCTCTTTTCTCTGTCGTTTCGTATCCTCTGGCATTCAAAAGTGCCACGCGAAACTATTTTTAGTTCGCAACTCGGCCGCTGCGGATTTTAATTCAGAGAATCCGTCGCTCGCGACTCCGAAGGATCGCGGGTTTTTGAGATTGAGATGCCGCGGGGCGAAGCAACTGCGTCGGCAATTTTAAGGATCGATCGAGGACACGTGGGCTTAATTTTGAGTAGGTAATAAGATTATTTTTGACTCTTGACAATATGTTTTGGTGAGTTAGGTAATTCGGTGTATAAGAATCAAGGTGTCGATGAATGCCATGGATAAATGCATTCGCTCAAGCGCGTGCAAAGTTATTGACTGGAATATCTTTCCAGGAGGGATGGTTGATTAGCAAGGATGTTGCAATCGCAGGATATTTGTAGTCGTTAACGTTGGTCTGAGATGTTGGTAATTACTGTCGAATGTCGTTTGTCGCGCGTTTTAAGGTTGAGTGCCACGATGTGATCCGGAGTCGGAATTTAGAAGCGAATACGGAGGACTCGGGTTCGAAACCTGGTAAAGATTTTTGTTTGATCATTTAATTATTAAGTGATCGTTAATAATTGTAATATAAATATTCTGAATAAAATATTGATATGTATTTATAAATATTGAATAATAAAACTTTCATAATTAGTACATTCAGAAATAGCATTGGAAATTTGAGGTTATGTTTAGTATACACTAGCGCCACCAGTGCGAAAACCAGATGAGTATCAATTTTAATTGATCATTAATCTGGTTAAAATAATTCAATATTAGTTTGTTCAAGTCGACGATCATCCTTTTAACGATCTCACGCCGACATTTAAATTGTAAACTCAACAATCTTTTTCCTCTCAATTCATAATAATTAAAAATGACATTAATTAATGATAATTAAATTTTAGTAATTAAAATATTAGTATAATTAAATTAATAATATCACTGCAAAAAGTATCATGAGTCTTAATTTAAGATTGCAATGTATTAATATAAAATGCACGAATATCTTATATTCAATCAGTTCTTGTCTTCTACTAAGACGACATATGTATTGCATTTGCTTTTGCTGTAATAACGTTATTAAAATTTGAAACTTTTGCACCGAATAAGTTCCATTACAATTAATAACACCGTCATATTATCATCCAGAAAATAAAGCTTATCGCTATGCAGACATTCATCGCAATAACAATATCCTTGACGAGAGAAGCGAACAATGTATTAAAGAGGATCAAAACGGCGGTCATCGAGTCCAAGCGGTTTCGTCTGAAATTTGCCTTGTTCCTTCTGAAATCCAATTCCTTATAACTTCTTCGGCTGGCCTTTAACCGGCGCCTTAAGCTTTCAGCGGTCACATTTATCACTTGACGGGCAAGGTGCAGCTGACACAATCTAGGTGTATCTCGGTGCATACATTAAGTGAGAGAGAAAGAGACACAGCACGAGATTACTATAGAACCGGGACATTCATTAATGCGAATGCACGATTAATATTCATCTCGCGACTCATTTGAGAGTAAGAAATCTGTAACGCGCGGAGATTGCTTTGATCTTCGGCGGAAATTGAATCCTTTCAAGAATTTATTCCACTCGGTAACCGACTACCAAAAACACGACGTTTTATTTAAGTTTCTGATCGGTTTATTTTTGATTTAATCGGCGCGGCCGATCAATTCGGTTCGAATAGCTAATGCACCGTGGATTAAGAGCAAGTTCCCTTTTCCACGAACAATTTTCGACTCGGCCTCGGCTGATTGTGTTTTCGGCTCGGCAGAATAAGAAACGCGACATCGCAATTCTGGCCGCGTTCGCGTTTGAGCGCGGAAAGGTCACTCGAGCGACATTACGCAACCATTTCTTGTCACTCGAATGTCACAAAAGTCGGAATTAATTAAATTCGTTAATTGCAAGACGTATTTAGCACGCTTCCCTCTCGAGTCGCTTGTGTCACGGAACTGCGAAACATCGCGTTCATATAATTCCGCGCGTTTGCGAACATCTCTTATAAAATATTTAACTCCTCGTATCACGTACGTGTTTACCGTCCTTATTAAAGGCCAAATTACACGCCGGATGGAAATAGACAATTAAAAGCCGCGCGAAATTAAGAACAAACGTTTTCGCGTTTCGTAATCACGCCAGGATGGTGAAACAAAAATTTATAAATTTCGTTTATTGGAGAACCGAAACGTGTTTACAAATCGTTTTACGCATAATGCGATTAATTTCTGTGTATGTTTTGCATCGCCCATCGTATCCGATTTCGAATAATACTTTTTGAGCATCCGAATGCAAATACTTGAATGACATATCCTCTCGTATCAAGTATCCTAATCTATCACGAATTGGACTTATGCCGGCGAAGAATTGCGTTCAGTTGTCTAGGTTGTGTCGCGGCATCGTCGTGACACCAGGCAAAAAGTTGCGGCAACGTTGTCGAATTATCGCTGCAAATTTAACAGACGAGTTGGTCCCAAAGGGTCTCTAATTAGCAATTATTTCATATCAACGCAGTGGAATATTATTGACGTAATTTTAATGTAATTATGCGATGAATGAAATACATGTAGTACGCGAGGCTGGATGGTGCGGGCTTATTCTACATTTTCACAAACAAATTATCTTCCCGATCGTTGTAGAATTTAATAAATCGTGATCCCTGTGTACAACGGTTATTCGAACGAGAGTCGTAATGAATTGTTTTCTGGTGTCGAAACGATACGATGCGCGATGCCGCTGAGACATTCATTCCAAAACGTAGAACCGCGCGTATAGGGTAAGATCGCAGTTATTGGCATGAAGTTGATTGTTGATTAATCTGTTCAACTTGCCTCGCCGGATCAATGATAAATTTCATTCCACCGTACATCAGAATTCACTGGTACCATCAATTTCGATCAGCCAAATTATTTGCTGTAAAGTGATAGAAATGTAGCCACAAAGAATAGTGCCAATAGTTGCCTGGTTGTAACCCTGCAAATTGTCTTTTAATTCACAGAAGAGGACTTGATACACGGGGGTGGCACGGGTATCGGAGGGGGTTCTATGGTCGGACAGAATGCAATATTTGGATGTTCGGCTGCAGGACACAGCGGAGTTAATCAGCTAGGAGGAGTTTACGTCAATGGACGACCATTACCGGATTCCACCAGGCAGAAGATCGTAGAACTCGCTCACAGTGGTGCCAGACCGTGCGACATTTCCCGCATACTTCAAGTCAGCAACGGATGCGTGTCCAAGATATTGGGAAGGTGAGGTCAAATTTGGATGGAAATTCGGAAATATGATAGTTGTTATTTATTTTTTTTTATTTTGAACGCCTTGCTGTTAATTTTACAGATACTACGAGACGGGTTCCATCAAGCCCCGGGCCATCGGTGGCAGTAAACCTCGCGTGGCCACCACACCGGTAGTTAATAAAATCGCTGATTACAAACGCGAGTGCCCGTCTATCTTTGCGTGGGAAATTCGAGACCGATTGCTCCAGGAGGGGGTCTGCAACAATGACAACATTCCAAGTGTAAGTATCCGATGCGATCCGACGGTCGAAGAAATAAACCGCCGAGGAAAACAAACATGACAAATAACGATACGTAAAATTGATTTCGAGGTATCTTTAAGTAGAGGGTAGTGTATCGAGATTAGTGTTTGCCAGGCACGGGGACGGGGCGTCCGTTTTATTCGCCGGGGTTGCTGACCGACCGACGTTCACCCGTCGGATCCGGCCACTCGACCCTAATCAAAGTCTCGTCAATAAGATCGCTTGAGTGAAGTAATCGGTCCATTACTCGAAATCGACAATGTCCACCCTCATCAGCGATTGTTCCCCTGCAGGCAATCCAAGACATCCTCGATTTCAACTTCCGACCATCCTTCTCGTGCACCCTCGGTCTGGCTGTCGCTTTTATGGCTTTGTTTTGCCGGACACGAGGTTGTCACTTCTTGAGCATGAGAAACGTATGTGGATCAATCTGTCGAAAACCGATTATCTATCGCCAGGAAAAAGTTGCGATATTTCATTCTAGATCTTTTGTCCGCTTGGCCTTTGGGCTTTTGGTTACGAATGGTTTATTTTATGAAATTATAACTATATGTATGAATGTGAGTATATTTATAATATATATACATATATACATAATTAAGATTGGTAATAATAATGAGATGTATTTAGTATTACTGCGGATGGTCTTAATAATAAGTTGATGGTCATTCTATTCCTATTTGTAGAATTATCTTGTTTCACTCGGAAATTTGGATTTTATAACACGCGAAACTTGTTTGTTGTACGGCAATAAATAAATTATCTTCCAATTACAAATTGATGATTGTTCTCGTAATTCATTAATCAAACATCACGATCATGTTCTCTTGCGCTAGAAAATGGTTTGTTAATCAACGGGATTGCATGTATTTGAAGCGATTCTGCCACCTGATCCACCTTCGCTTGTCAGCAATAAATAATTTCATCGTCGTTATCCATTGACCCACATTATTACACTGAAGGTGTGCAATGTTGAAAATGACTGCGAAAATACAAAATTACGTTCGAATCGGGTCTAAAAAAATGTTTGCTATTGATTTTCCCGTGCAAATGGCATGGCGTCGAGGCACGGGCATGATTTCCATTTTCCTTGCACATTAATTAGACTTAACGATGGATTGGAACGAAAAAATCCATTTTCCCCGCTTCATTTGTACGTGATTTGCGAATCCATTCGTCCGCGAAAATAATAAACCGTTCTATCTTCGTTACATCATCGACAGACAATCCAACCTCTCAACCTCGAAATTAATCAACATCGCACTCAAATCTTCTCAAATCGATCTATCAAACGGGATTCGCGACTAGTTGGACTGGTCATTGAATTTTCCACGCCAATGAAATGTGGGATCATCCGGTTCGGACAATCCACATTACAAGCTCCCGTCTAATTTAGACGTTGGATTTTGCCTTTTGGGTGGGTTTCTTGCAAGCGAATTGTCGCTGTAGCAGTTGGAAATAATCATAGGAGGAGGAGGCGGAGGAGGTGGTTGCTTGTAGATATAGAAACGGGTGGATTCAGGGTGAATGTGATCAGTTAAGCGTGTTGTGCAATTATTCGTGTCCAGTCGCGCGTGTAATGGTCTGCGTCGATGCTGCGGCTGTTGTGTGGCGACGAGACCAGCCCGGTCTGGGAGGGAATGGGATGCGAGGCAGCTCGCGCCATCCCCAACATTAGTGAGATCAAATCGGGACCTGTTCAAATTATGCGCGTCCCCTCGTGCAATTCAAAAAAATCCAGATGTTCTCGTTCTAATTTTTGTATTATCCAAACTGGGAGACTAAGCAATTCAGACGAAAGAATTAGCAGATGGACCGATCCATAGAAAATCGATAGGCTCTTTAATCAGGATGAGTCATGAGGATAGTAGTGTGTGGGTTTTGAAACTGGTCTCCGGGAAACAAAATTAAACAGACGGGAAGGAAAAGACGCCGGACTTTTTATCGCGGATACTTTGCGACTTTTAATTGACAAACTTCGGTATTTTATCAAACGCGCTCTGGGGCCTTTGCGGATTGCCGTGGAACCGAGCTGTACGATTATGTCGCCGCGTGTGACTGCCGAAGGGGGAATATTGTATGCATTGAGCGCGGTCGCGCTGCCTCGTTATAACTTTCGAGTTAGCCACTGGTTGCTGGCTCAAGATGAAGAAGACAGAGAGTTTTTGGCGGGTGGGAAAGCGTACAGTTTGACAAGAGAGGTAGGTCTGCTTGTAACCGGCACAAATACTGAACATTTTATGTGTAATAATAATTGGATGGCGGTATCCTTTCATCCGGTTTCCCTTCAAAGTCCCGTGGGAGAGTAGTCAATGAAAGTCATTGTCGTGCAAGTGGGAGACCGTGCCAAAGCACTTTTCCTCCTTTCTTTTCTCCTTTTTCGCAAAGTGGCCTCTTATCGTTCGCCTTCTCCAATGTGCGTTACGCTGGTTTAAAGTCGTCAAAAGACTATTATAAAATCCGCGATCTGTTTGATAATTTTTGAAGTAAGATATCAATAGCGTGATCCTTGATGTTATTGAATCGATATATATGCAAAACGATATTTAAATGTATATGCATTAAAAGAAGTCAGGATAGCATATCTTAGTCAAATATGCGGATGCTGACTATTATTATTATTAAAAGTTTCATTTTATTTATTATTAGTCTGAACGTCAATATTTGTATTAAATTGTATACATTAAAATATTTAATCCTAATTCTTATTACCAAAAAAAATGGTACGTTAAAATTCAAAATGATCGTCCATTTTCTCCGAAATGGAAACAAGTTTTTTTCCGTTTAATAGCGGCTCTTTTTTTTACATATCGTATAGTAACGATGACATTGATGGAGATCCAACCTTTGGTTTCAGGTGTCATCGATCAACAGGGTACTCAGGAACTTAGCGTCGCAGAAGGAGCAACAGGCTGCGGCGGTGCAGGCTCACCAGGGTGCAGAGAGTGTGTATGATAAACTGAGAATGTTTAACGGACAGGCCGCAGGCTGGCCACCCGCATGGTATTCCACGCCATCTTCGCACCATCCCTTAGCTACTGGCATTCCGACTGCAACAACCCCGGGATCGGGTCAGTCTCTGCTCCCCGGAAGCCAGTTGCATAGTCGAGACGATTCGCTTCTCAAAAGAGCTGGTGAGTTTTGTTTTATCTGGCACAGGGTTTATGGATAGAACATAGCAGAATATGAGATTCTAAACACGAGATAACAGTCGCTTACGCTGTGGCAGAAACAATTTGATACATGCGCAATTTAGATCCTGCTTGAATTTATAATCATATCATTTTATGTATATCGATATAAAATACGTTCTAACTTGTGAATAACTGTAGTAAGTTTTATTGTTTCATTAAATAATTTCGTGGCTAACTTTTGTTTATACCTTGATTTGAATAAAGATTGACGAATCTTTGTTTAGGATGCAACCAAAAAAGGCTCTACGCACGCACTGATCTTTTTTTCACTGTCATAGAGTATTACCCATAACCAAATGGTATTTGCGCAACCCAAAGCACGTAAACCGTGCTGTCGCATGTGCGCATCTTATAATGCAGAAAATACCTGCGCCTGTCAAATCGTATCCACCTAATAGGATCACCGGAATCATCCGAGCGACTCAGATTGCGGCACAGATTGGCCCACAGATCGTTTTATTCCAGATGCGCCAATGGATAGATTATGAAAGCCGCGCCGTTGGTCCGCAGTCGCAAAAAGTTGAGATCAACGGCGCCGATATTTTATTGCCAATTTGTCTATATCTTCGTTCGTTTTGCATAAAATTCGAACCATCGAATTCAGTTGGACCAAATCGCCGCCGATATCTTTTAATCTTACGTTCCGACCAACTGGAGTTCCAAGTTTTAATAAGCTTCGAAAAGTTTGAATAGAATTTCCCGAGTCTTATTCACGACCTCGTATATATCGAACGATTTTCGAATTCGTACTTTTTGAACACTTGTTCTCATCGTCGTCCCGTCTTGCACGTACATTTTTTCAAATTATTTATTTGTTTTAATCGAAGAGATACAGGTCCACTTCTAGGGTAAAGAGACGCGCAAACATAAAGAAGCGAGAAAGCGAGCAGCTGACGAACGGTCAGAAAAATGAAACGGAGCAAAAAGCAGAATAGCGTTAGAATCTCGATGAGCGAGGGTTCTGTGCGCGGAGGCGGAAAATAATCGCGGCGTTTCAGGGGGTGACAGACGTACGTACAGGCGCGTGTGCAGTGTGGTACAATAATACAGACGATTCTTACCCCTAATAGGCGATTTAATAAATTGATCATTATCTGCGCTCCTTTTTGTCCTCCAACATCTGGAAAATGTAAATTTGCAGAATATTTAGTTAACGAAATAGTTCAGCTGCCTCCGACAATTTCCCGTCACGCTTTCAGTGCATTCCGTTTGATTATCGACGTGTCCGTCTGGAGCCCCGTGATACTTAGTCGATACTTTTAAAACGATACCCGGCCTGAAATCTGATTCCTTTTTGCTACAAGTTTTTAACATTTCACCTATCCTGTGGCTGTTGCAGATGCCGGCTCGCTTTTATCTCATCAGCAGGAGACCACGTCGGATGGCAACTCGGAACACAACTCATCGGGTGACGAAGACTCCCAGGTACGATTGCGACTCAAACGAAAGCTCCAGCGCAACCGAACATCTTTTTCCAACGAGCAGATCGATAGTCTCGAAAAAGGTAAAAGCTCAATTTCACCTAACCTAATAGACTCTAACTTTAACGCAGGTATGTTTGTCTTGTGAAATCTAATTCGTGGTCCCAATAAACGGGATATAAAATACACGCGCTAATGACATCTACGTCTTACATGTCCTCAATTAAAGGAGGGACATCTGAATCATAAAAACAAAATCCAATTCCACAAAACAACCACTACTGTCTAGATCGGGTTACCTGGGCGCTGCTATTGTTCTTATCAAACGTAGGAACGATCGCAGTTGACATTGCAAGCGTATAGTTGATTAAAGTTTTTTTGCAACAACATAGAATGCAGTCGATAATAATGAGCACTTGTTGCCACTTGGTTCTTTCTAGAATTCGAACGGACGCATTATCCGGACGTATTTGCACGGGAGCGTCTCGCCGACAAGATTGGATTGCCTGAGGCACGTATCCAGGTGAGTGTGAATGTGCGCGCGTGAGTGTTGTGTGTCACTGCCTCCTCTCGCGTTCTCCACCTTTTCCTCGCACTCGTCCTTTTCGACTCGCCCCGCCTCTTGTTCTTATGCCTACTCCTCTTTCTTGTCGATCACGGTTATCGAGATCCCCGGCGAAATTTATTTCTTAATTTCGCACGCGGACGCAAATAAAATGCAAAAGTGAAGTGTAAATGTGAATGTGGTAAATAGTCCGTGAGGAAACTAATAGTCTGGAAGTAGTTACAGTTTCCGCAAGATTAGAGGATTAAAGTTTTCTGGAACACTCGGAGTACTGTTCCGAAGACAATTGTTTTAGTTTAAGTTCACATCTGATACGAAATTGCATTGCTTCTTGTAAACGAGCTTGTTTACATCATTGTTAGAAGGCGCTTGAATTATTAATTCTTCGAGTGGCATTATAACGTTCACGGGGTAACGTACGTGTAGGTTCGATTTGCTGGGTGGAGTTGAGTTAATTACTTGCAAATTGAGTGTAAGCAATTTGGTAAATTTGAAAATGCGTGAGCAATTTAGAAGACCCATCTTATAGGATACTAAATTAGGACATTGTATTGAATATTCCGTATCTCTTAACAAAATTAAGTACGATTTTGAAGATAGTTACCAATCTGACTTGTTTTCTATTATTCCTGATTTAATAAAAAACAGTGAAATCGAGTTTAAGATTATCAGCTGAAATTATTTTGGCATCTAAATTTTGTATCTTAATTACGTTGTTGCGTGTATGTATGTATGTTCAATTTGATAGGTGGTGTAGAAGTTAATTTCCTGCAAACTGAACATAAGTAATTGTGTAATTTTCAAAATACATCATTAATTTATACGACTCAATTTCTTTGATACCAATTTGTATATGATATGGTATTTGTATATTACTAATAGAAATCCCCTAGACATACGTTCATCTTTGGTAGATACATAACCAACTCGAATTCTCTACCAGTTTGCAGTTAAAAAAAGTGAACCTATTTCGAGGATGGTCAATATAAATTCCTCCAACACCTAAATAATACCTTAATAACGTGAGTACACAGTTAATATAGAATGAAGATTCAGAAGACCCATCTAGGATATCTACTCAGGATGTGACATAGAAATGTCCCTTACCAGACTGGGGTTCATCTTTGACAGATAGGTACCACCAGCGACCAGTGTCACACCACTCTTCCATTAAAACCAAAAAGTGAACCCGGGTTGAGGATCGTCAATACAAAATGTTCCGACACCTCGGATCCTAAACTGAAGCTTGGGCGCGAATACCGCCATCGCTGCGAGCCATCCATCATTGTCCCCACCTATCCTCCAGACCTTAAGTCGTCTCATCCATACTTACGTGACAAGATACCGTTGTCATCGTGTTGGTGGGTCATCATCCTGCCGGGAGGGGGATGGTCTGGCAAAAAAGCAATGAATAGCAGAACTCGTTGCACAAACGGGCATAAGCTAATATGTACGCAGCCTTGTTGGACATTGTTTGACCATAGGTAGCGTGTATGATCCGGAAGGGTAGCGAAGTGGCCGCACGGGGGGAAGGCATGGGGCAACGAGTTTGGCTCGGGTGCGCAGCATTATGTGGACGTACAAACAGTGCAAGACCATGTTGACGCATGTTTTCAAGCCTCGTTGGCTGGTATTGATCTTGCTAAGTGCAGGAAACCGGCAGCGGGAGCGAGACCGACCGACAGAGGCAAGCGGAAAATGTGCGTCCATGTGTGCGCGGCTGTGTGGGTGCGTTCGCTTGGGCAAAGACCGGACGAAGAGGGGTAGGTGAGTGACGGGGAGAGGAGGCAAATCGGTGGACGGGCCGACGGCGGAGAGTGGGACGGCACAATGCGGCACGGCTCTCCCGTTGTGTATATACGCTACAGTCTATATCGCGACGCTAACGCGTGATATAGCTTCGGTTCCGACTTGGCTGAGCCGCGAGGGATCGAGTATAAGGCCTAAGAGGGGGACCAGGGGGAGTTCGGACGCAACCATGGCAACGACGCGTCCGCCGGGAGGTTGCCCTCTGATTGGCCGCCTCTGCTTTTCTACCTATACACCTACTTGCTCATTCTCTTCGCCACGGCTCCCCGATTATCATCTCGTATCTCGCACGCAATGGCCGAATACGAACGATCGAAGGACCCTTGGCACCCGAAAAGGTTCCCGATTCGCGGAGCCAAGTGTCTCGCGAGTCGGGTCCGCTTGTTGCTAATTTAACGTTATAGCGCGTGGCCAAACTTTCAGCAAGTTACGCCAAACTCGCGCGCCGCTTCCCCGATCGATTGTTAAATTATGTTACTCGCATTACATTAATTAAGGTTATTCGTCGGCTCGACGAAGTTGGTCCTTTTTTGTCCCGACGAAAACAAGTTTCGACCACTCGGTACCTTTCAATGGCTTACTTTTCAGCGAATTAGAATTTCAGTTTGGAAGGAGCTCAAGACGAGGCGGAAGCTAGTTGACAGCGCGCAACGTTTTGACTCTAAGAAAATGCAAATTAAAATTGGTACCAGGGAGGGAATCCGACAGGAGAATCGAGCCGGTTGGATGGTTTTTGAATTTAAGGTTTGCCTGGATTTTCGGGCTTCGGGACTTTACAGGCTGGGCGTGAAACAATTTATGGTAGATTGCAAGGACACAGGATGTTTTTATTGGCAAAGTATTTTGATGCGTATTTTGACGACCTTGGGCTCACTCGCGTAACGACCGATGGTTATTATCGTCCGAGGACGAACATTGCGGCTTTTATAAGATAATTTGCGAGCAAAAAACTTGGGAGGTGAAGAAATCCGAAAAAAAGAGGGCGAATTAAAATCAACAGCCGTGTCATTCATCATCCGCGCGGCCGTTTCGAAATGACGATTCCATCTTATCGCGCGGGATCTCGTTGTAATTAATCAAACACGAGCGGGCGCGATCCATCACGGCGAATGTTTTTTAATATTCAAAACCAAACTCGCGTCAATTTAATCTATGACACGTGTTTTGCAATTAGCTTTTTTTTCCCGATAATTACGCGCGACAAAAGAAAGCGCATAATTGGTGTCGCGAGAACCCGCAGCCTATTAAAAACGGATCCACTCGGATTTCCGCGGGTTTTATTCCTGATGACAATTTGTACACGCGTCGACTGAAACAGCCTCGAGTCAAACACGTGACGGGGTGTGCGCGATTGTGTCAGGTCTTTCGAACGCGATCGATATCAACGAACAACGATTTAAGCGGCACAATCTGATGCAATGGACGCGACTGATTCGCCGGGTTTCAATGGGGCTTGTTTGGAGTCGCGGAATCTGGCCTTTAAAGATAAATAATAAAGGCTCGTCGACAGGCGAATGCGCATTTGGGACGATAAATGCCGCGCAATTGGAACGCGCGTGCAAACCCGTCCTAATTGGGGCTTTAAAAGTACAAATTAATATGATATAACTATGAATAATGTAAAATTAATTTAAGTAATGAAAACGGCGATTGTTCGGCGCGCACAATGCGGAACATTTATAACGCACAACGTTAGTTTCAATCGAATTAAAAAAATTATTTCAAATGCGTTAATTCCGTTCTGGTTCGGCTTACGAACAAAGTTGAACTTTATAATTACTGTTACGGAATTATAGTTGCAGTAAATCGTATGATAATAAACGTTGTTGTGTAGTTTTGATGAATCGTCGAAATGGCATGAAAAATATTTGCTTGTTTGCAATTACTTGCGTACGTAATTATCAATAATTTAAACGGTCATAATGCAACTAATTAATTGAATTCAGATGTTATTTTAATTTATGACAGTTCGATGAACAAAACTTTCGTGACGATACGCGGATTCTTGGGAATGATTTGATTGACTGAAATTGAAAATAAATTAATACAAATTAAAATAAATTCAAAATAATTCAATGAGTTCGTGAATATTATACTTTCGAATTCAAGAGACTTTAATTAAAGTACTTAATTAAAGGATCTTATTTTCACGGACATTGTATTGTCCTTTTTTCGTGCATATAAACCGTATTTGGTTTTCGATCAATTGATCATTTTTAATTTGTTGACAAATGCGTAGTAAACGTTTTTAAAAACTGATTAAATGCAACAAAAATGTGTAAATCATAATATGTACTTTTATTAGCGCAATGTACTTCTATATAGACGTTTGTATGTTTAACGTTGGTAAAAGTAAATTGTATTATTACACTCGAACAATGTTGAAATCGGCTTCGAAATTAATTATGGTACAATAATTTCAACTTCAAACTGAAAAAGGCCAAAGTCAAACAGTATGAAAATATTTCAGAAAGGTAAAATATATTATTCCGTTACTACGAAAAAGGAAGAAATAGATGAGAAGGAAAATTAAGCGGACATAGAATATCAAATTCGTTATAAGGAAAGGAAGAAACGGAGCAGGAATAACTCAATTTCCCGTTTCACAACAGCTCAGTCGCAATTAACAATCTGAGAGGCTTAAACAAGTTTTTCGCAGTGGGGAAAATGTTGCAGTGGGATAACGTGTGCATATTTGTCGACCGTCCGAAACACCGTTAAAGGAACGAAAAAAGCACCGTCAATTACTAAGCGACGTTAAATTGTTACAAAGTTGTCAATATACATTTTCAAATGATAAATAGTGGGAAATAAAGTAATAAAAAAAGTATTATCGAAATTATTCGTGAATGAATACATTATAAACTGCGTAATTTTATTAAAAAATTTTATTGGAGTTGAAATAAAATGAGCTGAATTCGCAGCATCAAAATAAATTCATTTGAATTTTTCTTCTGATTAACATTAAACATAAATAATTTACAATCCAAAAACCGTTAACTTTCTTCAACTTTAAGACAGAATGCAAATTTGCTTTCCTTATTGTACACAGCAATGGGAGTAATCAGAAATATTGAATTTACGGCTATATTAAGTTAGCGTATGACCGCTACTCTTTTCTTTCCCGAGTTTGTGGTCCCGAAGGATTACTCAAGTTTTTTCTCTGTTTGTAAAAGTTAACTGAAAAGTAAGTTTCAGAATTGTTAATTTTAATAAAAATTGTCTGCAGTTGATGAAGTTTTACAATACTATAAAAGCATTAAAAGTTATATGCTAATTTCGATTCGCGTCATGCAGTTCCAACATGTTACAAAATTTAAAATAATTATACTATTGAATTGAGAATAAAACGCCCGATTCACGTTCACTCACGATTGTTCGTAGCGTGGAAATTAAAACGTCGCAAACTCATTTAAGTAACATAATTTATATTAGACATTTGCTTTAACGTGAAATATTCATAAAATTTTATTTCTCAATACTTTTGTCAAGACAATAAGCCAATATTATAATTCGTATTGTTTCCTTTCAATTGTATGCACAAATACAGTCTTACATTGAGAAAAATTAAGTATCAAAAATTAGTATTTAAAATGGTAATTTAGGTTTATAAGCAACAAAACATCAAATATATTGTTTTTAATAGTAATATTTTCCGATGTAGTAGTAAATTTCTATATAAAAGAGTTAACTTTTTCTGTTAAAAATGGGAAATTTGATGATGCGGCTTATAAACCTAAATTAATATTTTAAATAGTAATTTTTCATAATTAATTTTTCTCAGTGTAGTTATAAAAGAAAACAAATAAAAAAAAACAAAAAAAAAAGATAAAAAAGTGAAAAACCTAACATTACAAAAAATATGAAATTTAACATTGAATCAATCACTATTATCAATTAGTCATTCCGCAATGATTTCCGCAATAGACTCCGCAATAAATTCGTCCTGGTTTATAACTTTATAATTAAATAACAGCCACCCAATGACGAACCACCCAGCAAGACAGCGCTCGTTATCACACCTCATCGGTTCGACGTTAAATTCGATTGGGTCGTCAGATTTTCGGAAATCCGCGTTAATTTCGCGGGACGGCGTGCGCGCATTGCGAGATGAGGCTAAACAGGTTGAGAGGGAGAAAGAGAGCGAGCGAAAGATCACGCGAGAGAGGCAGAGAGAAAGAGAGAGAAAGTGCGAGCCTGAAGAGTGTGAGTGCACGACGTGCGAGTTGTGTTGGGAGAGATCGACACCCCCGTGGTGACCAAAGTTGTTCTTGCGTAATTCCAGGTATGGTTCAGCAACCGCAGAGCAAAGTGGAGACGGGAAGAGAAATTGCGAAATCAAAGAAGGGGTGCTGTGGACCAGGTGGTCGGAGGAGCCAGTGTGGGCGGCGGCGCAGCCACGGCGCCAGCTGCCGCAAGTCCCGCTACGCCCAGGTTGACACTCAATACCGGATTTAACGCTATGTACTCCTCCATACCACAACCCATCGCCACAATGCCCGACACTTATAGGTGAGAATTTTATTTCGATTCAGCCTTAAGGAAATACTTCAGTCGAAAGAATTAACTGGATAGCTGTAGATTTGGGGGAAAGTGGATGTATTGTATTAAAGATGTATAAATGCAATATCAATTATGTAGACGGAGGATTATTTAGGAAGTAGTAAGT
>JABFQC010001024.1:0-21554 GCA_022817085.1 Psilanteris sp. ZL-2020
TGGGCCGTAGTCCGGGCGGCGTTATCATTTCGATACTGGCCCAGTATCGGCTGCCGACTTATCGCCAGTATCGGCAGTTCTGACACCGGTATCGGCCCAGTAGTTTGGCAATTTCCACTTGGGCAGTGATGTAAATCTAATAAGGATTAATCTGCCTTATTAAAAATATGACCTCATGTGGTCCATTGCAAGAACTTATCAGGAATTTTAAACTTCATAAATTAAGTTAGATCTGGATAATATTAGGAAGATCTTGATATGATTTTACTTTTTACGATGCTTCTTGTTATGTTGATTCATAGTTTTCGTCATTCGGTCAATTGAGACTAGGGGTGGTCTTATAACGTCATTATTATAATAAATATAAACTTTTTCAAATAATATTTTATTAAATATCATGAAATCGATTCATTATAAAATTGTATTTTCATCATATTGTTCACATACAGATAATGCACATATATATGACATTCCATATAAAAAAATTGTCTGATCATGGCCAAACATAAACACGGCCGCATGTACGATTAAATTATTATCCCGTATTGATTTTATTAAATAATATTGTCCAATTGAAATCTGATAATGGCCAAGTCATGTCAAATTTATATGACATAATAAACCCTAATTATGGTTTAATCAATAATTTTATAAAAAGCATAATAACATAAATTTATATTTTTGTATATCGCAGGGTATGGGGACAAGCGGACATCTTGATTCGCATTAATCCAGTGTTAAATAAAATGCACATGCTGTGTCCAAACTGTCCTCAAACAGTCCACCGGTTTAACGCAGGGTTTGAGGGCAAACCCACAAAATTCAGTGCTAGGGCCCCCACGAATCTTAGCTGTTGTGTTAGAATTTTAATGGGGGTGGAGTTTGGAGGCGATGCCCCCCCCCCCCAGCATTAATATTTAGAGGGCGACCGAAGACCGCCCGAGGGAGTTTTTCCCTGTTTGTTAAAAAAAAATAAAAAACAATTTTGCAAACACGTAACTATTATAGGCGCCCAAATGAGGAGTGTCCCCATACCCTAAGAATTGCATATATATATATATACACTGAGGAAAAGGAGACATAATCAATTTAACCAAACGAACTTAACTAGAGGTGTATTTTGGTAACAAATACCATATATTTTAGTTCATATAACTTTATAGTGGTTAAATTAACCTATTTTTTAGTATTCACGAAAAACAACTATTGTACTTAGGTTGACGTAACCATATATTTTTCTAAGTGTATATTCTTAATAAACATTCTAATATACACTTCGAACATGTTTTTTTACTCATAAACATACGATTACAAACAAAACGCTTTTCATTTTTAATTTAATTAATTTTATTAATTTATTCATATATTTAATTGAAAACTAGCAATGGAATCGATTAGTTTGTCATTTGTATACACGATAAATAAAACTGTAGGTTTTTGACAAATCGGTTTTATAGGCACGTTTGGCCGCAATGTTCAAATAAGTCTTCGAATAATAAAATAATCGTGCCGCGGTTACGTAATGACCAAAAATGTTGTCGCATATCCATATTGCTATGAATAACGAAAACATTTTTTATTCCACGCGGCGTTCCACCGTGAACGAAGAAATGATAGTGAATCACGCCGTGCGCGTCTGTAAGGATCGCAGAACAAGAGAACCTCATGAAAGAGTGGTCAGGGATGAATTCGTTTTATATTCAAGGGTGTATGCAGAGAAACGAGTTGTGGAGGTTTTAGTTTTACGAGACAAACGCAAACTGGCGTTATGTGAAGAGAAAAAAATGAACGAAACGAATGACGAGTGTTGCGTTTAAACACCCAAATTATGTTATTTAGTTCACTTTTTGTGGTATTTTTTTATTTGAATTTGTACATATCAATGACTCGTGCTTTTAAAAGCTAATCGAATTTTAAAATCAATTATAGTACAGTTATTCCATCATTAATGTTACTTTGATCAAATAACTGAACTTATCTAAAAAATATTATATAATTCTTTACTCATAAATATCACACTTGAGAATTTTTCTTATTTCAGCGTTATATTATAGAATGTATTTGAAATTTTGAAACAGCACTTTTACCAACAAACAATTTCTTTCATTTTAAATTTATTAAAATATCTTTATGGCAGAATTAACATACTACTAACAATGTTCAAACACATTGTATATTCATTTTATTGTATATAACAGAATTGGAATGTAATATGTATATAATTTTTGGACTAATTCCAAAAGGAATTTTGAAATTTTCAAATATAGTGCATATATTTTACACTGAAATAGTTGTCACTTTCTTCTTCAGTATCATCTAATATGATGTAGTTTGATCTACTCAAATCCAAGACTCAGTTCAACGAACTAATGTTAATTCGTGTTAATAGAATAATATTAATAACAAACGTGATTAGACTTCAAAGTAATTTTCTTAATTTTATAATTGTTCCATATCGTACGTACTAACCTATACGTTATTATATTATATTATCATCATTATATGTTAAAATAGAGAAAACAATTTTATGTTATAATTATTTAAATTATCTATATGTATAATGATTAAAAACCGTTTTTATCCGTTAAGAAACTCATTGGAATTAAAAGGTGTAGTTTAACATGTGGTATTAATATATAAGTACACTTTTTATAATTAGAATAATATAACTAATTTTAATTCATAATATCATTGAATAATTATTTAATTTTGAGAATATATTTTAATATTATTTATCTTTAAAGTATTATTATTATTAAATTATTATATTATTATTATATTATATTATTAAAGAATATTGTATCTATTTCAATATTTTTTTACTATTTTTTATTTATAAATATATGTATATATATTACATTATCGATTTTGAATTTTTGAACTTTTTGTACAAAATGTACATTTATCTGTCAAAACAGAACACGACATGAAAGTTTACATTAATTTATTATTATTTATTATAATGAATGCAACATAAAATTATATTAAATTGTAATATTCTTGAAAATAAAACAAATTTAAAATATGTAAAATCACAGCAATGACCCGTTATGTCAAAAGCAGCATCCTTTCTATATTAAATATATAATTTCACGCTACAATATTATTGTTACAATGCATGAGAATACTACCCTGTATTATTTCGTAAATGAACATATACAGAACTACTGGATAAATTGCAACTGACTTCTCTAATCTTCTACCTATTATAAGTTCAAAACACTGACCTGTTGGAAAATATGATGTTCAAAAATTCAAAATAAATTCTTTGTTGAAAAGTATGAGAAAATTAATTTAACGATAAAAATAAATAACGAGTTAATCACGTTAAAAATTAACAACAAGATGTGATTTCAGTGAAAAACAATTAATACATTTTTCAGATTAAATGTAATTTTCAACACTGGTAAGTTAAAACATTTAAACCAGAGCATATGTCACATTAAATTTTGTCGCAAGAAAATGTTTTGTTATAAATATTCTGTACAACATTTGTTAACAACTAAACAAAATGCAGTTGTTAGTCCTAATTTATATTAACAATTCTATGATAATTGATTATCATATTATGCATGCATATTTTAAAAAAAGTACAAAAATAGCTTAAGAAATATTTATTAATTTTAAACCGCAATGATTATATGCGATATATAAGTATTGTATATTTATATCCAAAAAAATTGTAATTAATTATAATTAAAAAGTATGTGACTAATTAATTAATTAATTTACTATATTACAAGTTTCATTTTTAATAATCTTAAAAGATTATATCAAAATTACATTTTTCATGTATATTAGTCAAGTATAAAGTTTAAATAATTTTCTAATATCACTTAAGTGATCACTTAAGTGATAATAAAATGTTAGTGTATTAAAAAAATAATAAAAATTACAATTAATTTAATACCATTGGTATCCGTTATAATTTAACTATATATAATATAACATATAACTAATTATTAAAAAGTAATAATTATAAAAGGCATGAAATTCTGTATATTTATATATGACTATATATATGCGAATATGAATAATATTGATTTCATAATTTATAAAAGTGCAATAATTTTGAAATAATAAATAAAATCGGTTAACTTTGTTACGTGCATATAGCTATTTTAAATCAAAAATTAAATGACGAAAAGTGAGGAATTGGTGAAAGCTCAATTGTCTATCCTGCTATACAACAACCGTAGGCAGTTAGTGAAATTGCTTGGCAGTAGAAAGGTTGACTTTATGGTCCGACAAAATCAACTCTACAGTAAAACCATTTTGGCACAGGTTGACCATAACCATTTACAGAATTAAAATGCACTTCGTGTGAACGATGTACTAAAAATTAAGCGGGTCTCTTCGAATTATTTTATCATTGATTTGTTTTTATTAAAATTTTCCGAATTTTGTAGTACATTTTTACGCAATAATAGTTCGGATTTTTGTACATAACTTATTTAACTAACGTTTTAATTGTTTTATGGTTATTATAGATATTTAATGGAACAAGTTAATGAATTATTCGTTCAGTTTTTATGACAAATACTCACTTCTTAATACAGAAACAACTACAATTAAACACAACAGAGTTCATCGTTTTGTTCATCAACTTTTACTTCTACTACTGAGATATACTATACTATAAATAAAAAATAAACGTAAACGATTTGGACTATTTGAAAACTCTGTTATATTTTTTGTAAAATTAATAATTGTCTGCAATGAATTCCATATAACAGAGTATATAGTATTATTACAATTGTAAATGTGTATACTTTTCATGATCGCAAAAGTGTACAACTAAGTAGCTTTCGGTGTTTGCGCTATATAGATGTATATAAACATTTATATCTATATTTTCAATGTGAATGAATATCAGTATATGTGACAAAGTAATTTAAATTAGCTTCAGGTATTAAAAAACTTATTAAAAAATTAATATAAATATAAATTTCTTTCATATCTATAACTTTATATATATATTCATATAATTATTTTATATATAAGATAACAAACAAAGTAAAACCAACTACGATAATTGTTCAAATTAATATAAATATTTTAAAATTATATTATAACAAACATAAATTTTATTGTGCCTTGAAATATTTTCTAATACAATAAAATTATGTTAAGCACATTCAACCCGCACCATATTATAACATATAACATAAATACGACATTGTAGGATTTCAATAATTATAATTATTTATTTTATAATAAAGAAAAATATTTTGATAAACACGTTTAATCGTTTAATTTGACACGACAGTTATATCGATATCTATTTCGAAAAGATTATCCTATTATGGCATTTTTAATTCAAACTTAATGGTCGTCGAATATATCAAAAGCTGCAATCTACATTCTGTAAAATGTATTGAATAATAGCAGTTATAAAATGATATTTATGAATATGCATTATCTGAGATTCCTATATAAATACATATAGACGACTTAACATATATAACGAAAAAAATTACGAAATAATTATATATACAATGACTGTAAATAGAATTATATTATAGTTTAAATATATATAGTATTATATAAATAATATTAGATATTGGTAATCATCAAACAAAAACATATAATATATGTAAATTGTATCAAGATGCATTATATGAAATAAATTTACTTATTATTATCGATTTATAACTAATCTGATATTATAATCATTTATAGATAAGAATAAATCCAATATATTTTAGTTATGCTGATTTTATATTAAAATGAATGATTGCATATATGCGTCTGTAACCTCAAACTGTAAATCAATAACTCATTTTATCAAGATATATATAAAGTCTTTACGACTGTTTTATAAAATGTCCGTTTTATGAATAATATATATATTTTAAGATAGAATAAAAATTACATATATTAGTAAAAGAAAAATAAAATATTCATTCAGTTCAATAAACTCCATTCATTAATATTCATGCTTGATTATCACATCATTATCAAATTGATACAATCGCACTTAATATAAAGTTCGTTTGAAATATGATTATACTAATTGAAATTTTGTATACCTGAAATAATACAATCAACAATTTCTGATAAATACGTTACTTAATATAAACGAATATTACGGTTTTATAGATATTCTACACTTAAACAGATCAAATAAATACAAATTCTCTTATAAATTTCCAACTGCACTGTGTTTTTAAAATTTTATTTTTGCTGAAAATATAAATTTTCATTTTCTATTATTTTAATTTTAAAACATAGACGAGGTCTATGAGATGTTGTTTTAATTGTTCTCTATATTAAAATAATTAAAGTTTAATGTTCTTTTTATCATAATTCCAGACCAAAAAATTGCGATTGTAATTATAATTATTATAAATCAACGTAAACGAAAAATAATCCGATTGACACAACTAATGGCGACGATATAGATTTATAAATAATTTAAAATATTAAATATAAATAGAATATTATGATTTACTAAAATTTATGTTATTTTACTTGAATGAATACATATATATACAATACATATGAATACATATACTGTTTTCATTTTTACTAATGTTACTAATGTAATATAAAGCTATTGTTCCACCATGCAAACAAAAATAAGAAGTTGACGCTGCAATGTTACTCGCAGTAATTAAATTTGTTCACACTATATGTCAAAGATGTCCGCAATATATATAAGAAGTTGAAGAAACACAATATAATTACACATTCATAATTTAAATATTGCAATTATTAAAATTGATCAAATATGTAAAATTTATATTTTTTATTTTTTCAATTAATAAATAAGCTAGGCTTAAAAAATGTAATCTAATAAAAAGTTAAATTGTTTTGAAATTGTTGTGTATAATTAAGTAATTTTAAAAACATGCTATATATTAACATTTTAATTTAATTGAGATTAAATATTTCATTTAATTTAGTAAAAGTATAAAAAATTTAAATTAAATAAAAATGTGATTGAAATTATAATTTTTATAAATGCGATTTCGAAATATCTTATTTGCACATTAAAATAGTAATTATAAATTAATATCTGAATAAGATAAAAATGTATTATTATAAATAATGAAAAGGGTAGATGCATAGTATCGTATGCTCTGTAATGAGATAAACCAAGGGTAGACCTCAACAAAGCTGTCTACTTAGATGAGATAATTATGGTTCCACACCTATTCTGTAAAATGCAACATAATACCATGAAACTTAATATAATAAAAGATGTGTCTATATTTATGATTAGTTGATATACGAAACGACAGAACAACTACCCTTGCAGAATAACTATAATAACGATGCAAATATTCTTCTAATCAATTATTTTAATAAAGCTCGAGTGGTGAAATACTCGAGTTAAATCATATAAATTAATGCATTGATAATATATCAATTAACTTTCAATTAGTCAACATTATAAATGCAATATTATACATTATTATATATTCATGCTCGCAATTTACAAATATTTGATTGTAGTAACATGTATTACAATTACACTAAAATTACATATAATTCTATTTTTTATTAATATAAAAAATAATCATATAATTATAGAGAATTCTAACAAAATAATTTTCTCTATACATTATTAGGTCATTATCGCATTGATCATGAATTTCTACATAAATTATTTTAAGTTAGTTTTATATTATATTAATTTTGAAAATATTTTAAATACTTTAAAAATTCATTATCTATAAAACTATATCGTACATATTTTAAAACATATAATAAAATATCGTACTTTCGTTTTAACTAAAAATAATGCTTTACAAATATTGGTACAATATGAAATATTTGCATTAATAAACATAGGCATGTACTTTCACAAAATTATAAAGTTTCATTTATCTGATAGAAACATAAAGTAAAAAATTAACAAATTAAAAATTAAAAGTAAATGCCTATTACAAATATTAAATTGAGCTTGTAATAAATTAAAAACTTTTACTGTAAACTTCACGAGACATATATTAGAGAGAGTATATATATTTATACCCGATAAACAATATATATTAATTATTTCATTTTCAATATTATTATTTAAGAAAATAAAAAATTATATTTATACTTATCTTCAAACTTTATAAATGGAACATTATTTTATATGTTCGTTTAACAAATAATACATTACATATTGATACTATTTTATATAATATATTATTATTTTTATTATTATTATTCTCATTTTTTAGTAATAAATAAAACTCTGTTTCAATTGATATTCTTTATTAGAAATTTAAGACATCTTACTTAATAAGTAAAAATGAAATCAATTTCAATGTCTTCAACATAGTGTTTGTTTTTCAAACTGTTTTACTCTCCTTTATTTTTTATTAATTTTTTGTAGCGAATATTCTCAGTTAATATTCTTGTATAATTAGTATCAAATAAACTACCAATCTTTACTTTGTACATAAATACGTATGTATGCGGGGTATATGTATATTATGTTATAACTCACTTTTTCATTTAAAGTAAAACTATATTTGTCGCAGTCTAACACTTGCTATTTCCCGTAAGCAATGCAGAAGAAACGACAAAACTCAAGTAAATATAGGTTGCTCAGCACCGACTTCGTATACCTTGGCTCGTCGGGGTGCTATCGCGCCCCTTGATTCATTTTGCGCAAATATTACAGAATATTTTTCATATCAATAAGATATTTATTTGCATAAATATATTTATATATATAGTATTTTTTCCAATTATCTTCATTTTTTAACAAAATAAATTAAAATTTCATTAATTTCTATTATAACTATACTGTAAAAACAGCAGTATAAAATATTATTTGATTCTATTTATATTATTTAATTAAAAGTGTTTAGATTTAAAACATATTTGTTTTAATAGTGTAAGTAAATGTACATTATATAAAGTACATTTTTCAGTTCTTATAGGTAATAACCATAAATATTGCAATATTTATAAATAAAATTTTTTAAATTATACAAATTAAAACATTAATTTTAAAATCATAAATTGTCTAAAAATTAAAAATTGTTACACAATTTGATCACAATCTATATTAAATTCCGTATTATATTCTTACATATTTATATTTGTATTGAATTGTTTCATATGTTTTATAAAAAATGTTTAACTTAATCATATTTTAAGATTAACAAAAACTTCAACAAACATTGGTTTTAGTGGGAAAGCGAGCATGTTTTAATTGATTTCTTGCGACTTTTAATAAAGAGACTGCGTTACTAATGCGAAATAATAATTTTAATACAATAAAACTCTAATAAAATTGCGTAATATAATTTTTTCGCTTCAATTTATTATATAACACAGATTCATCTAAAGTTGATCATTACTAGAATATAAAATAGGATTAAGGAAACTTTGATACAACTTTGCATTACGTACATTATTTAATGCATTGAATAAAGTACTGTAAATACAGTTTTAATAGCATTAATTAACAGCATTGAATTTTATTAAGATTTCCAAGTAATCAATTATGAAATTATTAAGCAAACATATTAACTTCAGTTTTTATTTCATATAAATATATGTATATATCATAGATATATTAGCATAAATTAATTTTGAATGGTACTTTCCATATTTATAATAGTTTACAGAATCCAAAGACAGGACGTATATTATAAATAAAATTATAAATAATAAGCATTCAATTAGATATATATTTATATATAAAAGACGTTCCTCGTAAGACACATTCCGGATACACAACTTTTTCATTTCAGTAAGACTTACGAAATCTTTCCAAATAGAGTACAGTTGGCAGATAACAACACATGCCGTTATCGCCGTGCACATGTGCATACATGTCTGTCGATTGAAGAAATCTATACACCGTCTATATTTTTGACTTTCGGTCACAAGTCGGAAAGTCACACGTTGGATCGTCACAAAATAGGAATTTCCCGAGACATCGCTCGAACATGCTCAGTACTATTTATTACAGGATAATGACAACAAGAAAAGGAAGCAGATCAAAAGATATATAAAAGAAGAAAAAACGTTCTGAAAGTCGGTGAATGGTAACAATTAAAAAATGATATCAATTTGCAATCATCACGGGCATTGAATAACAAAAAGTATCGTCGAAAAGTATCTGAATTGAGCTCTCATACTTCGGCAATCGGGATTTGTTGTGTGCAAAAAGTCGAGCGATGTCGTACATGGAGTTAATCCTGTATCACTACAGTTACACACTGATTCTATTTGAAGATATTAAATCCAGTTCTTCAAAGTGTTAACAATAAAGAAGTTGAGATTAAGAACCGCATTAAAGTCATCGATTGTGAGTGCACACATTTCTGGAATGCGTCCCTTTAATGAGAATAATAAGATCAAGGTCAAAACCTTGATACTTGTACTCCAGTTGTCAGTTTCCACGAGCTTATCATGGAAGGTTTGGTTTTGGTTACATCTTCCGCAAGCACTTAATTGCACAGGCACACCATATTACACACGCATTTCAACTTAACATCACCAGTCGATGCCCGAACACATCCCTAAAAAGCTGCATTCGTATATCCAAGTCACAACATTTTGCAATTTAATCCTGGTTATGGTATTCTATATTCCAAACATCACGTGGCTTTGTATACACATCAGCACTAAAAATTGATCAGTGTTTAGTTAACTAAGCATTGCGAAGAGAACGGTTTGGCCGCGACATCCGCACGAAGCGGCTGTAACTCTCTGACTGGTTGGCTGGCATTTGCCCCTTTACTACCCCCACAAGAGGCGACGCCGTCAGCAACCTTCTCCTCTCTTTGCTCCAACATCGGTCAAATCCCTGCGTGTCTACCTACTTCCGGAACGGGTTTCTGTAAACTCGGCCGTAGCCGCATCATCCACAATCCAATAAATTTTGTCGATTGTGAATGACATTTCACACTCAAATTTCAAATTTTGTAACGACGGATTTTAGCGTGCGGTATAATCATGCTGTTATTACAAAATTCTTCATTTCTTGGAGACTGTGGCCAATTTATATACCTTATTGTATGTATATGTGCGTGTGTGTAACTGTAAGTGTAACTATAACGATCCGTGGAATACATGTATAGTATTGTAATTTATTTTAAAAAAATAGTAATTTAATAGTGGCAATTCCATATGCAAAAATATGATTATAGTTTATTCGGGTAATATGAATGAGCTTTGCAATTGGGGAAAGCTTCGTATGGGAAAGGATGGTAGAATTATATTATAACAATCTATAAAAAGTAAACAAATTATACATTGCAAATTTAATTTGTAATTATATAAATTTATGAATTTAAAACATTTGCTATAAATATTTAGCAAAGTATTTAAACTTGACTCCAGTTGATATTCTGTCAGACTATCGACAGAATTTACCTTCTATATTTATATAAAATTTACATGTTAAGCTAATAATTATCTATCTTCAATTGAATGTTAATCAATTTATGTACACATTCATTAAAAATATTTAAGCTTTTGAATAATAATGACTAAAATATAAAATTGATTTAACCTATTAAAATACAATGTTTAAAATACTTTATTGTGTAATATATAATTTACATAAATAAATAAAAAAGTTTCAGGAAAACAATTTTTAAAAATTTCTTATATGTTTAATTGAGTTTACCGTATTGTTTCACAATACTGTCATAAAGATCATTTTTATGAATATAATTACAATTTCATTTTTATGTATTATGTTAGACTTATTAAATTTTTGTACAAAAAGTATGGTAAAATTCTTTGTCACGTGCACATTATTTACTTTTATAAATTCTACTAAATTATGAAGAATGTCCTTATTACTGGTTTTATTAAAATCATACAACTAATAATAACTTTTATATACTATACTTCTTTCTTCGTGTAATTGATTTTTATTGTGTAACGAAATAGTTACTAATTATTAATTATCCTTAACGAATGTAATTTTTTTGTAAATGCAAAAAACGCGATTGTTCTAATTGTAGCATGTATTCCAGTATAATTGCAATTTATTATCTTTTAATCACAAAAAGAACTATACTATATATAACAACTGTGTACAGTAAAAATAATGTTTTAAATACCAGGTATATATTTTCATAGCTTGTATTATCGTATTATGTAATACTGTTTAAATTTTGAATAATAAGTATATTTACTAAAAATTAGAAAATAATATTTTCTATTCATACTTACATAAAACTTAGTAAAGCCTTTAAACACAAATAATGAATTACACTAAAATCCCTCTATAGTATTTTCTTAAAACATACAATTGTAAAAAATATGTTGCTCAACTCGACAATCTTATTATATTACGACGTAAATTATCGTTATATATTTATATTTTTTTCTCTAAGTTTTAATTCACTAAAGTGAGAAACTTATAATTATGTATTTAGAAGTAAAATTCGAATAAATAGTTTTATTATAATAATGTTACATACACTAAAAATGTATATACTAATTATAATATTACGTCGTATACACCACGCATGACTATAATTCTTAATTATAAAATAATTCCTTAAAACTTCGTTGCAGTGTTTTAATAAAACGTCTTTGACATATTTTGTAGAATTTAAAGTAATTTAGACGACCGACAGTTTCAGTATGTTAAATTCATTAAAACATCACGTGATGTTAATTTTCGTCATGTTTAAGACGAGGGTGACGCAGTATAAACCACTTTTTAAGTACAAAATTCACAACTGACCTCTTGTAATTATAATTAAATATATAGGATATGAACATGTCCTAAGTAAATCAACAAATGTTTTTTCTTGGGATTCTATTATATATTAACGCATACCGATGAGATTACATGCATTAATAATTTATCAAATTAATTATGGATATTATATATGATATATTTGTGTATTAGTTTTAGTCTAGTTAATATTAAATACATTTCAAAATGAATTTAACCTGTTAGAAGTATATAATGTGGAAGAAATTATATATTACAGGACATGACTGAAATTCATTTATAATAATATATTACAATGAAATTACTAGTTCAAAAATAATGTAGTATAATCATTAAAAAAAATTGCAAGAAAAATAAGTAATAAATAAATAATTTGTTTTTATTTGCATCATAATCTTGGCCAAATTATTTTCTGCAAATTTTATTGAAACTCAAAATTCAAAATATATTTTATTTCACTATCTTATAAACTGAATAGAATTTTGTCCCTATTTAAATAGTTTATCTTTTTCAGAAATACAATGAAATATTCCATTAAAATTTAATTAAAGTCTGAAGTAATTTACTTATAAATTACAAAATAAAAACTTTATATATTATAAAAAATTATTGTTAATCAATAAGATGATGTTTTATTAAGTTAACATTTCAAAAATTTACATTAATTTTCACGAGCTTAAGTCGACAAAAAGTTTTACATCGCATTCAGTCATTTCAAAAGTTCTTCAAACTTTTAATCAGTAACGTAACTATCAATAAATACTTTTGTATACATTTCTAAAAGATGAATGTAATACATTTAATTATAATATATTATAGATATCGCTTTATTTAAATAAAAACTAAAAATAAATGTTAATTAATTAATTAACAATAATAAATTGAATCAAGATTGAATCAAGAATATATAATATCTGGCAGGATATTTTTTACTTCAATCGAACTGATCATACAATTAAATAAGAAATAAAGAAGACATAGCTAAATATAATTACTAGTGCTTATTTCAAAACAAATTAAATATTCTAAAATTAATTATTGAATAACTCATTAATAATTCATTTTAATTTAAATATATAATAATATTTATAGTAGTAAGTTAAGTGTTATTTGCACATATATTATATATTTGATCAAATCTCTATCATGAACGATTTTTCCACACATCTGTTATTTAACAGTTGTATAAAAACATTTTAAAATATATATAATAAACACAGAAGCGTTGTGAAATTGATTGCATTACTCAATTATAACAACAAAAGATAAAATATTAAGCAGATCTGTTAATATTTTTTATTAAAATAAGAAATACAAAGAATTTAAAGTAGAAAACACTTTTATACTAAAAAAAATATTATTTAAATTTTTTTCAGATTTTATTTTACATAGTATAATTGCTTTAATAACTTGTAAATAATTAATTAAAATAATTTATATTTTCACTTTAAAACATCAACCAATTTTTCAACAATATGACAATTTAACTATATATATACATGATTCGTGTATATTTAATATTTTTTAATCATTAATATATCGAAAGTAAAATTTATTCTTACGACTTCAAGAAACTTTAGTTACCAGCATGTCAAAATAAATTATGTGAAAAATGATCATTTTTTCACATAATTTTGTAATATCAATTAAATTTTTAAATTGTAAATACAGTATTCATAATTATTTAGATACATAGATATTAGACATTTTGCTAATATTTGCAAAATATGAATAATATTTGCTAATATGAATAGTTCACTGTTCTTGATGATATTTAAAATTCTTATTTCTAAATAATCATTTCTTAATATTATCTAGTTAATAGAATGTAATAACAAAGGCTATGCAATAAGATAAAAAGTGAATCTGATGAATTGCTATTAAGTTATGAAGTTCTTGTTTTGCTAAATACATTCATATAAACGCTCTACTCTCAACCTACTTTTTTGAAATAGTTCAAATTAACAAAACATGAGTTAGGAAGTTATACCTGCGTGGAAAAAATTAGACTGGCAACAATCAGGCAATAATCAGGTAGACAATGTATAAATAAACTGGCATCAATCTGGTAAACTGCATGACACTGATATATGGCTAAAGTATGGCTAAAGCTTTCAGACTGTGTATTATACGAAATTACTATGACAATAATCTAATTAATCTGGGAAACAATTCGGGAATGTCTGGCCTTGTTAAACTGTGCTTTTTGCCAGACTCTAATTTAGCCAGGCTTTTGTTTTACCGGTTTCAAATAAGTGTATAATAAGTTAATAAATAAATGTTTTAAGATACATATATAACGTACAGATTTAGCATACTAACTAAAATGGATCAAATAGACACTTTAGCCATCAAGATCATTCAGTTTACCAGATTGTAACAAAATTATGTATACATTGTCTACCTGATTAATTTTTTCATGCGGTTATTAACATTTGCAAAATTCAAATGCACAATTAAATTAATGACTGTCGATAAAATATACATAAAACAATTATTTATATTGTTTTTTATATTTTCAAACATAAATAATAATATAAATATATATTTAAATATTTAGTTGTAAGATATAATATTATACTTTTATTATGTAAAAAGTTATACATTAAATATAGATAGTTTTTTAAAAGTACAAATACTTTATAGGAAAGAAATAGGAAATACGATGTCTGTAACTCAAATCCAGATTTTCAAGAAAAGAAATTGAAATGAAATCCTATACGTTCACCAAGGAATACATGTAGGCTTTAACCTTCATTGGTTTTTAACCCTTTTGCAAAAGAAGTAAGCTACAAAAAATTATTTCAATTTATAATTAAGAAATATTCAATACGAATAAATAAAAAATTTATTTATATATCTCAGTTACCTTCTAATAGTTTTAACAATACAAATAAAATAAATGTCAAATTAATAATAAAAAAATGTAGGCAAAAAAATATAATTCTATAAAAATAATTCAATTGTTAGAATTCTTCCTAGTTTTATTATTTTGATTATTCAATCATTGATTATATTATTTTATCTATTAGATTTATGTTAAAACCACCATACATATATTCTAATATATTATTATAATAATAAACGTTTTATAATATATAATAACCTATGGTATTTATATTGATAATATATCTATGAAACGTTCAACATATCAAAATGTAAGATAAAATAGAGATAATGAATTAATTTTTATATGAGAATTTAAAAAAATATGGAGTCTTCAAACAAGAGAAAAATTTATATTATATTAATAAAAAATAATTAAATATTAAGATAAATTATCAAAATTTGATTGTATTTGCTTATTTGCTTTAACTTATAAAATATCAATATAGCATAAGTGAATTATATTTTATAATTTATCCTCACATAGATTTATCTATGTTATACAATATAAAATATTATATACACACTTTCATCATTTTAACGTTTTTTTATCATATTTATGCATCCCGAAGCCGACAGTTTGCCTTAATAGAATCTATCATAAGGAAACAGTGTTCTTAATCATTATCATATTAGATTTATACATTTTTTCATAAATAAATCGAAATAATTTACATTAAGTTGTATATCACAACTCCAAGATGTTCTATAACATAATATAATTGATAACAATCAATGCAAAAATGTGTCTCAGATTTATAATACAAGTAAAAAACTTTTGTAATTAATCAAATAAGACAGGTGATATATTCAAAGTACGAATGATTTATCATTGCATTAAATGCCACAATGCCCAGAGCTACATCTGTTAACACAAGTAATCAAAATCATAATAATGTCTCGAATATCTTTCGTTTCAATATGATTATGCATATGACTAATGTAGCAGATGAGGTCAGGTAGACATCTTGTTTCCTATTTATGCAATGTTAAATTAAAGCCGGTCATAGCATTTGGTCATCAAAAGCACAAACTGTTGAATGATGATGGAGTAACCTAAAACCTCGTATATTGTTCTATGGTTAGATTTTTAAAGGAGTTTTGGTGGGCGAACCCTCCCCCTTGCCCTCACAAGACCACCGAATCCCTGCCAGGAATATGACATTCGTTTAATTTTTGGCAAAAATAATTGTTACACACCTGTAATAGGATGAATTCTCATTTACACTGAAGAGCATGTAATATATATATCTTTTGATCTTTGTGTGTTCAGACAATATTTGTTTTTTTCAATTTTATACATTGTATATTGTAAAATATTTGATAAATAGTTTAAAAACTGAATTTTTAGTAGTCCCATGTCTATTAAATAGTGCTTCAATGTTAATAATAAAAAGTACACAAGGTAGGCAAAAATCATATTTATACAACTTAGTCGGATATTTGTATAACTCGGAAAGACTTCAAACAACAACGGAGCGCTTTACATTGAAAGAAGAAGTATCATTGGCAATGATCACTACTTAAAAAGATAAAATATACTAAATTCAATTTAAATATACATGAAAAACTTATGAATCAACTTTATATATTTAAAACAACTTCCATCTCAATGTTTTTATGGGTTTGTTTTTACCCACCTAGAAATACTGGTTGATTATGCTCACACTTTCTTAGACCATGCTTCAACCAAAATTCATCTCCAAGTTTGTGCCACAGTAAATTGGCATTTCATTCCACATGATGACCAACGGTGACCAATTTAGAACAACTTGAGTTCAGTCTTTTGCTTTTCGGTTTATAACAATTCATGGTTTTTTTATTCTGTTTCACTACAAATAAATTTTAGAATATGTAAATTTCTATAGAAGAGCATACAAAAATGACTAAAATATTTACTTTCGTTTTATTAAAAACAAATATATAAAATTAAATTAGAAAAAAATAATTTATTTATATTTTGGTTAAGTATTTTTGTTGGAATACAGGAGGAGCTGATTATTATTTACGATTTTCTCGTCTTTAGAAGGCAATGACTGGTTGTCACAGATAGGAATGAAATACAACAGAATAAACAGCTTAGTTGTGTAGATAGTGACTATGATAAGATACCTTTTCTTGAAAATTCAGAAGAAAAGATTGATAAAAATGAAGCGCATGATATTACAATGTTATTCACTTGTTATTGAATCAGTCAAGTTTTAAAAAATAGAATTGTAATTTCATTTAATTATATTTTACTTTCTTGCATGATAAACATAATTTTAACTAAAATTTTAATAGTATACTATATGTCTTTCATTATTTAAAGTTTTGTTTATAAATGTCGAATCTTAAAAATTTTTAAGAAAATAATTTTAAAAACTTTTAAAATAAGTAAAAATATACAATTCATTAAAAATATGTTCAAATTAATATATAAGTTTAATAATAAAAGTTTTTCAATACTTATAATTATATTCTGTTTCTGTATATTTTCATTGAAGACTGGAATTAATTTCAATACTTTTATTTATGTTTCGGAAGTTATTTAATTTTCTTGTCTTAATATGAAAAGGTTTTACAAATTAATATACATGAACTAACTAATAACTTCCATATTAGTCCACAACAGTAATCAATACATATACTTTGTTTTACATTTTAACTTATTATGTATATAAATTATTCTGTAATTACAGTATAATTACAGTTGTGTACAAATTAAGTTTTATATTAGTATTTAAAGTAGTAATATAATATTCATATATGTTATATATAAAACGTATATTTGTAATTTTTAACATATAAGTTTTAGTTTTCTTTTAAATTTGTATTACTAATCTTATTTTAAGTAAAACGAAATTAATAACTAAAATATTTTCTTATTGTACTGCAAATGCGTTTTTTATTATACTTGTACCATATTAATCATTATTAGCAATTTTTTATATAAATTCATAAATTGTAAACATATACTAAATTTCTATACAACCGCTGTATTGTAATACAATTAATATTTATAATAAAAGAACTAATCAAAAATTAAAATCAATTATTCCATAATAATTTATTTTTATATTCACATTATATTGATAATATTTAACAATCTTATCTGAAATCAAAGATTTCTAATTAAATTTAATGATAATGATAAACAATAATAATTTACATATGAAAAAGAACACGAAAGCAAATTTAATTTTCCCTATATATCTTAAACATATATAAAAATAACAAAATAAATATATTTAGAACAAAAACCTACTTATTCTGGTCATATTCTAAACACCTTAACAGATCATCCTATACAACAAAAAGAGCAATAATATAGAATCTGATAGATAAAGCCATTCATTCATTTTAACAACAAATCTAATACTAAAAATGTTAAATGCATACAAAAATATGCAAACAAAGTATTACAATCCATAATAACATTTATTCTAATTCCACAAAGAAAACACATAAAAAATAACATTATAATTGTTACATCCTTGAATGCAACATTGGTTAGGACAATAATTAACCGATATAAATAAAAGCTAATTATACCCTAATACAATCTTAGAATTGATAATATGAGGAGCAAGAAAATTAATTGGTGAAACAATTAATTTGATTATAAAATTTATTACAAAATAACTAAAAGTTAAGAGGAGAATGTTTTATAAAATGGACACATATTTGGAACCGGACATCGAATGTGCCCGGCTCTTACAATAATCGGAAAAACGAATAAACCTATAAACTAATACATTTTCAAAAATGTTCGCGTTTATATACTCTTTATCTTTCCAAATAAATATGTTCTAGGTCGTTCTAGAATTTTCTCGAAACATACTTTTTGGAAAGTTTGAATTATACAATTTTTATCGCTGGTACATTTAGTTGTTCTTTTCAAGTCGATGATACACTTGAATCTCGTTTTTTGCAACATTGCAGAACCGGAAATTTCTCTTAGTGCACGAAACTGTATAATTGGTTTCTGCACATGCGCGATTCATTGTCATGCGCAGTTGAAAGTGTTAACAAGATAGAGGTTAAGATTTTATACCGTATATACAGGCTTTACTAATAAGAACTGTATTTTAAATTATCGCGCCAAACCATGTGTCCAGAAATCTCATGCGCCAATAGGAATGATTTTGCTGCACTAAAAGGGATTGTGCACTAAGCGGTGTTGCAAAAGGCGAGAGTTGGGTGTATAATATTAATTAACATAACAGTTTAGCAATATCAATATAGGTCAAATTAATGACTGAAAAAGTGACTATTGACTTTTAATAACTTGAGATTAAAGATTTTATATAATATTTTTCTTCAGTTTTTAGTATATTATTTATTAATAATATAAATATGTCGGAATATTATAAGATTCATGTCAGAATGAATCTTATAAAATTATTCTTTGTTTGTTTAGTTAAAACATTTTTTATAATTTCAGGGCTATATATTTATTTGTAAATATATAAACACGAAGTGCGTAGCATATTGAAACATAATATTTTTCCTAGAGAACTCGAGGTATAACTTAAAAATAATTGATAAATTTCAATATATATATAATCAATAAAATAGACCATTCAAAATAAAATTTGATCGTCGAAAAAAAAGATAAATAAACTAAAAAAATACTACATAATACTAAATAATATTATCATTTATATATAATTACATATAATAATATTTATTTACCATATTTAGAACAAACAAAACAGGCTTCAGAAATGCAAAATCAAAAAATAAATAACTAAATTATATAAAATAAATAGTTATATAATAAACTAGGACAAAATTAATATTATTAATATATAATATGTATCAATTAATATATAAATGATAAATCTCAATTTAAACAAAATATTTTAAAAGTTATTAACATTTACTTAATAAACAAATAAATAGTGACAAATTTAACAAAATATAATATACGTTAATCTGTTTATGACAGAAAAACTTTACCTTATTCCTATCTTTTTAACTCCTATCATATTTCATATATATTATTTTCTTAATTCCTTTATAATAATGTATTACATACAAAACACCATAAGTTACTCATTGAACTAATTATAAGTATTTCTATTGTATTCTTCTGATCACAATCAGATAAAATTTATAGATATTTTATAATAAATAATTTTAAACAATTTAAATAACAATGTATACAATTGTGTATTAAAATTAGTCAAAACATGATATTTATTATAAACATATTAAATTGAAGATATGTATATAGGTGAAGATTATATCTTTCTTTAAATGCTTTATAATATGCTCAGTGCAAATAAAAGACCATTTAAACTATTTACCGGCTATAAGAGAACTTTAGTAGGATCTATAAGAATATGACATAACGACAAAGGTGATCCTACCAGCAGTTACGTGAATTCAAGTGCATATAAAAGATCTATTAAATAAAAATGTCTAACCAGCGGTATGCTTAGTTATATGATAATTTCCTTAAATAAAAAATAACAAAAATAAATAGTACCAAGTAATTTTATAATAAACACATTTTTATTAATAAATGATGTAGAGAAAGCTTATATTATATGAATAATTATATGAATATTTATAAATTTAATAATTTTTATTTGATAATAAATAAAACCTGTCTGCACGGAGAGAATATTTGATTGGAATAATTAAATAAATATATAATTTAAATAAATATTTTACTGAATCAGCCAAACATTTATCTAACTTGAAACAATGTTTATTAGTTACAGCTAAACATTATTCTCCGTGTGTAGTATATTTCATTATTTCAGAGTTGTTTTATATTATATATATATTTATCCACATGTTTTTTTGTTTTGTTTCTTAATTATAATTATTATACTTATGTTTAGTAATCACTTGTTTATGGTGTTCGTGATTCGTATGACTTTCTAAACTGAGAAAAAGATTTGATAACTGTTATGAAATATATTTTTGAATAGGCGCAACCACATATTTGATAATATTTATTGCTTGGAGTTTTATTTTTATGTCGCATGTAATAAACTATTAATAAATATGA
>JABFQC010001025.1:0-21550 GCA_022817085.1 Psilanteris sp. ZL-2020
TTATAGCTATTTTTGACTTTAAATAAATTTAAACACACAATTTTGGATATTTTCATAATTATAATTAGTATATCTATCGATTTGTACAGTTTGAAGAGATTTTGAAGATTTTCATTTTTGGCCAATATTGCCATTTTGTGAGGGAAAAAAAATGGCAAAAAAATTGAGTGATATAATTGAATCATGAGGAAATGATACTCAAAAGCTTCCTCGGAGTTTACCCTTTTACCTGCATATGTGACTTTATTTTCACTATTTGATGTATTTTATATTTTTGCTATTGTTCAGTTTTCAGTTTCCGTAATGTGAAATTTAAATTCGGAACTTCTTTTGAATTACTAGTGTTTGTTTATATTATATAGTAATTTGTTGCACTCAGTGATCATTATTTAAAATATTTTTATATTTATACAATATTTTAAGCAGTGTTCGTCTATGGGATTTATTTTTCATCTCCTTTATGGGTGACAAAGTTCATTTTGTAATGTGTCATTAATTCAGTCATATTGTTTCATCAGAAATATCTTGCCAACTTTACCAATATATAGATCGTGATACTACTAACTTCTCGCACGTATCGGATGTTTATGTTCCATATTGTATATAATTGCATTCAAGTTTTGTGCGCGCAAACAATTTACCCTCTCGCGCGCAGTCCGCTTAACGAAAAGTCGTGACAAGTTGCGCTCATAGACCGATAACAATACGGCGGATTTAAAAGCGCCTCGTATCCAGAATAGAAGTCTGCTGCTATTCGCAACTTTCCTCGAAGGACCCGAGTATTCGATGCAATGCGTAGCGGCATAATAACGACCTTAAAACGTCGAGCCATGTCGTGATTTCTCCGTTCACGCTTGCTGAGAAATTTAATTTGCGTAATCGTCATAAGAAGTCGCGGGTATGGAGGGGAACGCCTGGGCATTTGAGGGGAAAATGATGGAGGAAAACGTGCCGAAAGAGCAAAAGTTTTTGAATGGAATTATGCTTCTGAAAGAGAGAATTCATTGGCGTAATACCGTAAGCTATTCATTCGTCGTTTATTGTTGATTTTCCTGGCCGACAAAAAAGAGATACGCCGGAATTTACAAGTTGCGAGTAATTCATTATAATAATTATTCGTTATTTACCACGATTTACAATGCCAAGTAATATTTTAGTGCCAGTATAATTCGAAATGTAATTTTGATGATTGGATTAAAAAACTCAAATGTTTATCAACGACTAAAAAAACTATATTCTATAAATTTACCCGTGTTATTAGCAAAATTATAGATTATTATAAATTTATTCATATCTATTTAAATCTATTATAACGTATATTCGATATTTTTTATATCTGGATACGTTTGGGAGATTTATATATATAATGTTCTAATATGAAAAATGTAATTTTTCATAATTAATGCTGGTCAATTATTAATTTGTTCCCTTTATAAATTTAATAAAATTCATATAAAATTGGCGTTGTCCCCAGTATGTTGTTTGGTCAAAACCTGAAATATTTCTTCCTGTAAATTAATTGCAGGTTTATACATAATTTGTTACCAAATTTTTTCGTTTAGCAAATCATTCAATTTAGAATGAATAAATTATTATGTCTCTAAAAACTTTATTAATATTATATTAAAATACAAAACATTATGTTAATTATTTACTTTTGAAGATTTATAATTTGATGTAGAATAAAATAATTTTAACTTAACAAAATATGTAAATCATTATTTTATAAAAATATATTGAAAAAATAGTTACCTATTGTAATAGGTATATTGTTACATAGTATAAGTAACAGTTATTCACAGAAAACAAAATTTAAAATATATTTATTAAAAATTAGCTTTTTCTTACAAAGAAAAAATGTGATTACATCATATTTAAGTCGATATTATTATTGCAATTATATGTGATAAACACATACAGGATATTCGAAAATTTAAATACGTGGTTTACCTTCAAAATTGTCATAGAACGCTCAGCTGCTATTAGTGCAACAATCTAAATTCGATGTGACAACATGTTAGTTTAGAACAGTATGTTGTCCGTTTATACGATGCACGTTTTGCTATTGGCTTGACGGCTCTCGAACTTGTGACCATGAAAATGCATGAATTAAAATCGAATATTGAGAATAAATGGTGCAAAAATATATGACTAATGATTTTAAATATGTTTTTACACATAAGATACGTTTCTATATAATAATATAAAATTTAATGATACTGTACTTGATGTAAATATTATAGTAAATAAATTAAATTTTAAAATGTAGAATATATATATTATTTAATATTATATTCTTCCCTTTCTAAAAATGATCAAACATCAATTTTAAAGAATAAATATAGCATATATTATATATTATGAAATTATATTACTTACTCTATAGCATACGATTAATGAGTTGAAGATAGGAAAACATCATTTCCCATTTACTCAATGTTAAATCGAAGTTGCTTGTAACATTTGGGAACAGTCCTCAAATGTAAGAATTGTTGAATATTTGTATTTTGGGATAGACTCATAAAATATGATATTAAGAACTTAGCTTCCTAATACAAATGTGTTATTATTAAATTTTCTTCTTATATAGAAATTGCAATCATCAGTGATTAATAATCAAGAATTAAATAAATTTGTGTCGCCTCTTAAAGAAATTCATGAATTTTATTTTTTAAATGTAAGTTCTAAATAATTTAATATATTTATTGTTGTCAAAACAATATATTGTGTTTTATTTGTATAATATAGTATAGTATAGTATAGTATAGAGTAGTTTATATAAAAACAATAATCAATCGCTTGAATTCGACAAATTACTGCCCTAATATATTCTAATAACAAATAAATAAATGATGTTTAATATAAATTCATATTTTTATGACTGTGGAATTTTAAATATAATGCAATGTGCATTCATATAACAAGTATGTAAGAGTTTGTATTGGAGATAAAGAATTGTTACAAACAATGTTTACGCATTATAATTGCATATTTATGTAAATGGAAAAAACTGTGCTGAAATTAATTACGTACTATAGTAATCAACTTCAATGATCACATCTACGAATGAAAAATGCATACTGTCAACAGAAAATTTGACCTGCAGATATCTTTCTTGTGAATAGTAAAGAGTAAACTTTGTCGTGTAAACTATCTAGCGTGACTTATATATCATATAAAGTATACGTGAGACGGTATATTTTAAGTATTTATTATGAGGTATAGTTTATCTAATGTTTGTTGTATGATTATTTTACGATATACAGTGTATAATATACGTTGCAAATGAGTATAAAGTTTGTTTAGATATTAATATTGAGATCAATATCGTGAAATTAAATAATGCATGTGAAACTGTTCTAGACTATGAGTAAAAATATAATTATACATTTATTTAGTTTATTAGTAGTGGGAAATTTTCACATGAGATAATATTAATTGTTACTACTAAATGGGCATTTAATTAATTATAATAATATCATTTTTTAAAGTGTTTATTACCCAAAAATATAACAATTGTAGGATTTGTAACATAAATGTAGATTGCACCCTAATGGTACAAAATATAAAATTTCAAAATATAAGATACAATGCATCTTAATTTCAAAAAAAATTTTGCATTATATATACTAACGCTTTGTTCAATAAAATATGACTTTAATTTATTTACATTATATGTTCTCATATCTCATGACTGCGTACTATAGATGCATAATACCATAAATTACATATTCAATAAGTATTCTGCAATCAATAAGTGGTATATTCGAAAAGTGAGCAATTGGCTAAATAAGTCATATTTAATCTAACCGAATACTCGTCGAAATAAGACAACGCGCAATAATTTTCTTTTCTCTGCAATCCTTTTAGACGAAGTCGACAAGACCAAACAAACCCAGTGTAAAACTCGTTAAGAAGAGTTAATATTATATCCGTCAGTCGAGATTACGACGTCGTAACACTCGCGTTTGGATACTCGCTAATCGGATACGGTGAACAAATTAAAACTCGTCAAAATTCGTACGAAGAGAGAACAAATTTAGATGCTGTCTTTCTTGAGCCAGTAAAATAAGTTTTTCCGTCGCATAAGTTTCTAACGATACATCGTTGTGAAGTGTACCAACTGCATGAAATATTTTCCAGCTGATACGATTTGTGAAGAGTTAAGTAAACAGAGAAAATATAATTCTCTTCTGCAAGTTGAGAATATAATCTGTGAAGGTTCGTATTTTCCGGCAATAAGCTCATATACATGTCCAAAGTTCGTATTCGTAGAGCCAGGGATCGAGAAGCGATTAAAGCTGGAAAAGAGCCTTGCTGTTACGTAGGAATATTATGCCCATGGCCGAGCTGACGCACAATGCCTTTCCACGGGTGTGAATGACTCTAAGAAAGCGTCGGCGGAATACAATAATTACTTTACCTCAGATTTACGACGAGCGGGAAATTGAAATTTCAAGCACACCGAGCGTGCTGGTTTGCCCGCACCGAGCAGTGGAGAACATTTTCAATTATGGCATTATAATTTGTTGCCCCTCGCACCGCGTGTTGCGTACACTGAACGTAGCGAGCCCTTTCCAGGATTATATTAATTTAATTTCGTCTTCTTTGACCAAGCTTCGGACTACCTTGTGGCACCAACTGAGTTATTATTCGAAATACGTGTTTCGTCAATGAAGACTATCCGTCACTTGATTGCGTATTCTGCTGCATTATTGGAGGAAATAGAAAAAATAAATATGTATGTATGTATGTATGTGGTTAATGAATATAAATATTCAATTTCAATAGTCAAATTTGATTGAATTTGAGTGTTTAAATCTGTTGAAACGTTAATACTACTGACGGAATAGTAATACATTTTAAATGTCAATATGTTTCTTATTATTTAAGATACCGATAAGTTAAATTAAGAGGCTATCGTGACATTTATTTATGCAGTATATACATTTATACCGTTTAATAATTTAAAATTTAAATTTTGTTCAATTTCTTTCGTAATTGCAATAAATTCAAATATATATATATATATATATATATATTGATTAAATAAAACACAATAGAAATTTATTTCTAACAAATTTGATAATTGTTTGATTAGCGAAAATATATACATACTGACCAATTTGGTTTCTCACGATACGATATTATTATTATTTTTTTTTATGTAAAATTATCAAAAGAATAATGTGAAAATCCAAAAATAATGTATAGGAGATTCTATATATAAGAATTATAAAAACGATAAACAAATAACAAAAATATGTAGTATAAAATATGTTGCAAAAATAATATATTATATAATATAATTTTCTGTAAAGGATATTAAAATCGCTTCAACTAATGCCGCAATTTAATTTTATTAATGACCACAAAATTGAATACGAATGTAAAATTTCAATAGGAAGCTCTCTCAAAAGCGCAACCTTCTTCGTGTAAGATGTTTTCTACTGCAGCATCTTGACTTCTATTTCTTGTACAGAAGTCTGGGCTTTTTACATTATATGAAATATAGTAAATCTTGAACCGGATTGTGGTTGCTTTAACCTCCTTTTTCTAGTTATTTTCACTAGATCATTTATGATCGGAAACTGACATTTTATTAAAGGTAAATATTATTGATGGCATATAGTTACAAAATAATTCAGCGATTTATAGATAATTACAATTTACCTTTATATTCATAATATATAATACTTTCTAAATAAAGTATCATGGTTCTTTTTAAAAATAAATGTTTATTAGATTTTCAATAAAGCTGACAATATTCTGTCAGAAATATCGTTTTCGAAGGATATAGGCTAGATAGTCTTAGGACTTCAGAAAAAATTTGAACGAAATTCAATTTATTAAAACTTTTGTGTAAAATATGGAAAATATAAAGACCTTCAACTCTCAAGTCTTGAACTTTTTGGAGAAAATTTCCCTGCAAGTATGTTATCTATTTAGTTTTGATTTATTATCGTCTGATAAACATAAAGTACAAAATTCTATCATGACTGTAAATATTGACTGTCTAATATTATTCTATATATAAATTCGTATAGTAACATATATATATAAAATTTATACTATAATATAGGATTAAATTATTATTTTATGTATATTAGACACTGTATAAAGCAATATAATTGAGCTATTTTGAATTGTCGATATTAATATCATTTATTCTGCTCTAAACTTTACAATATATTATTAAATAAAAATTAGTTTAATACATTTCTATAATGATATAAAATATTTATAATAATTGCGTTTAAATATGATCTAATAATAATTATAAATTATATTTTATATTATTAAATGTAATAAAATACAAATGAAGGATTTTTGTTACATAATAATTATAAATATATTGGATAATATGTTGATATATAGAGAAGAGAAATAGTACGCTGCGAAAGATAATATATATTGTTGGAGACTTTATTTTCCAATTTTGTATGCTATCATTCCATTCCATTCCATAAACTAAGTAAGTATATTATGCATGCTTTTTGATCTTTATTAGTTTTAAGAACATTATAAAAATAAGACATAGAAAAAGAAACATAGCACCTGTCTCATATATACAACCATTTTCAGTAAAGTGTTTTGTAAGCATTTTCACGCTTAAAATATGAAAAATGAACTGGCATTCGTGATACATTTAAAAAAAGCAGAAGATAATTTTAAATTTGAAATTAAAATATAATGATCATTACACAAAGATAATACTGAAAAGATTTTATAAGTAAAATTTATGATATTTATTAACATTTTCTTCATATACCTCAATTTCCTGTGTTTACGTTGATATATATTTTTTTTAAATGATTCATTAATTAATAATGCATAATGTAAATTAATGCATTTCAATTATTTAAAAGGTCAAACTCACAAATCATGCAGATTTCGATAATAGAGTAGTGCCTGTAATATTGGAATAATTATAGAAAGCGTTAAATATATATAGAAGGTATTTATACTTTACTAAAAAATTAATATTAATAATTGGTTCTAGTATTTAACTTATAATACTGTATTTAATAGCGATTTAATGCAAATAGCCGTCAAACTTTGAAAAACACACACATATATATACCCTAGTAGAAATTTCTCTAGTATCTCGTGAGTTACTAGAGAATTTGTATATAAAATTTCTAGTAACTCGCGAGTTACTTGAGAAATTTCTACTTGGGTATATGCATTGATAGTGACTGTGTATAATGACTAAAGAAATAATTATCACTATTTGGTAATTAATTACATAATCCTGTCTTTATAAAGATTTAAATATATAATTTACACGTATATCTTAAAAATATAATTGTATATTATTGTTATTATTATTATTATTTCATAATTTTGTCTAATTTATGTAAATGTATTGATTTATAATGATATTATAAAAATGTTACATAAACTTAAGCTGAAATAAAAAAAGTATAAAAAAGTATATATTTTAAAGATAACCGTATTTTCCATTTATCTATAAAAGGACGAGAAGTATAGATCTAATACTACACCTAACTGGCAACCGCAAGGGAAATCGGGAAGTCATCAATTTTTAATTTAGTTTATAGCAAAAAAAAAAAATTAAGTAACACCTATCATTAGGAACATGCTAAACTCAATATGAAAACAAAATCAATATGATCATTTACAAAAATTCAATCATTTTTAAGATATTGTTTTATATTGAGGTATTATAATAAGTGTCATAAACTTATAATGGTTAAGTAATATTAAAATTATTAATACGCTAGTGTTTAACTTATTATGCGTAATACTACCTAAACATATTATATTAAAAAAATATATTTTTAAAAATATTTGAAAACAAATATATAAACAATCATCATATAGATTTGATCAAACTTGGAAGTCGATTTACTAATGTCAAATCAATTTTTATTCATTAACTTTATATTTTAAATTACTATTTACAATTCAACGTAAGAATAACTTCAACTATATACTCCACAGGTGCATTTCTTAATAATTGTACACTGTATAATAGGAATATTCAAACATCTGCTATTAACATATTTCAGAGTATTCAAGTTTATCACTGGATTATAAATGTTGATATAAATGTATAAATTGAACGTGATATGTTTGTTAATTATATTTATTCTATTGTTTGTTATAATGATATAAAACAATTTATATAAGAATTATGATTACTAAAAGTCAATGTCTATTTTTTAATATACATTATATAATATATTATATAGATTCTATAACATACATGCATGTTGTTTTCATTGATATTTCACAATTTAAAGAAAAATAAAAAAACGTGCGAAAGAATTGAAAATGCTTTTACGAAAGTGCAGTCTATATGATATTATATTTTTATTCAAAGGATATTCTGCTAGAAAACGTGACGTTTATATTATTACCTTAGATTAGCATTACTATTCATAATACATAATCAATTCCATACCCTTAAATGCATACTATTCTTCCAATCACGTACGATATTTTATAGAAAAATTATTGTGGAAAAGTTTGATTATTGTCATTCCAATTAAGGATAAAAAATAACAACAATTAATATAACACGAAAATGATTCTTAATTTATTGCAATATTCAATGAATAATATTTTAATTAATTAAAACTACTAAGTAAAGTAACGAAATTTTGTAATTTAAGAATTTAAAACAATGTTAATAATTGTTTAAAATTTCATTATTGTAAAAGCATTTTGTATTACCATTTCATTTTACAAAGATAACGGTTTAAAATCAACAAAGAATTTACACGACTAAGAGTAAATATATTGAATGTGCTTTAAGCTGTTTCAACTGGGAGTATAACTTTTTTTAAATTTTTCCCGAAGAAATGAATTTAAATTTCATTTACATAATTCGAAAATAAAAAGCAAAAAACAAAACAAAATGCAATATTATTTTAACTACTGGAAATAGACCGCAATGTAACATCGCGTTTCCTGAAGTAAACGTTAACCACGCATCGACGTAACGAGTTTTAATGAAAAAAGGAATGGCAAGACGATTTTTCCGTCGCAGTAAAGGGAAGCAGGAACCCTCGACCAAGTGCGATGTGATGGGAAGTTGATGTTGTGAGGATGAAAGGCCGTGGATATATAGTAGCAATAGGTGCTGGATGGAACGGGAACGGGTAGTGTCAACACCGCTCACTTTGTGAACCGCCAACTCGCCGAACTCGGCCGCGTGATATTAACGTTGTCCTCTCTGCTATTTTGTTCCTCCGTTTTTTTATCCACCGACTTGAATAAACATCGTTTCATTTTATTTGATATTTCACACGAAAATTGCCGCAATGAAAAATGGAGTAAACGCGCAGTTACATCGCCATGTACTAATGATTGTTTATTTGTCAAACTTTAGTCACAGAAGGGCCAACAAAGGATGGAATAATGCAGACAAATATATTCATTGTGTATTCTAAGTTATGACATCAGTGCAAAGTTTCTTTCGGAAGTTGGTCCATAAAGACGTGCAAATTATGACTGAAGTTTTGGAAAAAGTATATCATACGCATCACACAATGTACTGTTAATACCAATGAACGAAGTCATGGCAATGAGTATCCGGAGAGAACGCAAAACTCTATTCAGATTTTTGTTTTAATTATCAAACTTATTACTAAATTCATTAGAAAGAAATTCAATCCCGTTTCTTTATTACGCGGATGGAGTCAAAATAACAGCAACGTCTGCTTCAAATATCACGCATCGTTATTGTGACATGTTTTGTTTCGCTCGTCCATTTTCGTCTGAGCAAAAACGGCCAAATGAGCAAATAACTGTTACCAGACACCCGAGTTGATTTGAAGCGCTCTTCTTTTGTAATGGCTATACGCACTGTGCGCGCTTCGCAAGTACGGTATCAATAGCTGAAGAGCGATATTTGATAGCCTTTGTACGGTGCACTGCGTTGACTTGCATATTGATGAAGTAGTCTGAAGCTCGGATGTGTTTCCTGTTCGTCGGTTTGTTTCTGTCCATCTGCAGTGAACATCCCGTACTATCATGTGCCATTCCATCCGTTATGGTAATGATGCAATGACAGACAATACAATCACGTTATGTGGTCAATTTCCGTGCATTTGACAAATAGCGGGGAAAAACCACGAAAGGTTGGAACTTACGGTGCATCGACTAATGAGCCTTGTCGAAAATAAAAAAATATTGTAATTATATTTCATATTTTGAATGAATGCAATATGTCCAATAGGATGGAACAATATTTCACTGTGATTCTATAGATTACGGTATATATATTGACGGATAATTAAAGTAAAAGACAATTTAATAATCTCAAATTAATTTAAAGTAATAGTATCATTTTTGTGATTAAATTCGTATTACAATTTTTAGCACGTTCATCTTTTTAAGTGTATTAAAGAATATCAGTTTAAATTAACCGAAATAAAAGATATGTTCGTTTTAAATCCTGGGATGTCATTCGCAATCATTTTAAGATGGAAACCTCTTTAAGATAAGTTTTGTGGAAAAATCTAGATAAATTTATTTGTACATTAATTTTATCTGTTTATACAGTCGATTGATTAGAATGTAATTACTATGAATTTCTTAATAATAAGACATTACGAATTAAGATATTACGATAACGATTAACTAAAGTTAAATAAAAAGGATCAAGCATTGGATACATTTGAAGAATGTTTGTCAATTCAATTAATGTTTAATGTGTAATAAATATAACATTTTTGTTGAACAAGATGAATATTTGATTTATTTATAAACTTTCGAGTGCTGTCTAATGAATTATTTGGACAAGTATATTTGGTAAAAGTAAGATGAATAAATTAAACATCAAACGATGTTATATACGAAGCCCAGAAGCTACCTCCTGTCGCATAAACATGCCGCAATATGATGTCATAAAATACATTACAATCTTGAGAAGCAAAAGGAGCCTTTTATTTCTCAAAATGGTATCTAAAAAGGACGAAGTAACGAGCACTCGGCTCCTATGTCTCGATTAAATTTATCTTCAACTGTCAGGACGATTTTGCATGCACCGCGGGTGATTGGAATGATCATTAAGTCCAGTGAAATGAACCCGGATTAAAAAGGAAATTGCAGTGCTCTTCAAAGAGACACTTTGAACACTTTATCTCCCCGAAGGTTCAAATGACCCCACCGGTTTCGCATTTTTTTCCATTCTCCTCCTTTGCCACCTGGTTTACTCGTGACGTAGAACGGAGGTGGAGAGGACATATCAAGCGCGCGAGATTAGCAAAGACAGGTTGAGGCTGGCACGTTTTCGTATCCTTCGTTCGTGTGAACGAAGGAAAGCGCCAGCACGTGCTTATCCTTAATGGGCGGGTGCCTAACCGCAGCTGTCGGAGGGTAGGAATGTGTACACGATTTACAAGGGGCAGGATCTTGTTTATCCTTGAGCCATGGCTTGCGTATATTTTACATGGAACACTTTTCCATCCCGTCCAATCCGCGGTTATTAATATTGCATCGACTCAGCGTAACCTTGGATTAGGCGACCCTTCCCAGAGTAATTGATTCCCGTGGACTCGTTATTCAAGCGCGCGCGCTCGTAAACGTTACACGCGGGGATTATAAGGCCGCTTTTTACGACTGACTTACGCGAAATACGTTTTTTACCCTCTCATTGTGCGATATAAGTTTGTTAGTATATATATTGTTGGATCGGGGCAGGAATCATTTTTTTCAGATAAGTCGACAATTTAGGACCGACATTGCGGCTTGGCAAATTTATTAAATTTTTCCTTATTGTCCGTGTCGGAGTGTTAGGGAAAACGTTGTTCCATTGCACACATATGTAGTCGACTCTAAGGGTCCTTGAATCCTAGAATGATTAATTATCTTTACGTGCAACATGCTAAATGCAAAGCTTCATGCTCAGCGCGCAATGCTAGCTCATGACATATGTTTCTCATAAGTACATCAATGCAGAATCAGTCCCCATAGATTGAAATATTATAGGTTTGACAATTTAATTTTTTTGAATAAGTTATACCAAATTGTATATATGTAAATTGGAAACACTATCATTTTTTTATAGTAATCTGGTATTAAATTCTCAATTTTGATACTATGCATAAATAAAATAATATGGTGATTAATTATTGTTTCATATGGTCAAAATTATAATAAATAATCTTTCCATTGAACACTTGATTCGTACAAGAATTAGTGTAATAATGTACTAATGTTTGTATTATCTGCAGATATTTCTAATTTGCAAAATTATATTGTTATATTGTATTTAATACGATAATATAATACGGAAAAATGGAATTTTAACTTCGACAGTTTTCAAAATTGGTCATAATAACGTTGAATTTTATTATCCGATTTGACGACACGACATTAATGTCAATAGAAAGCATGTTTATATTGATTACAATTCTTACAGTACATCTGCAGGTAGAAGTCACAAAAGGCAAATGGCTCACTGAATTGCACCTACTTTGATTGTCTCTTCGTAGGCGTACCCAAATCATGAAGATCGTCATGTAATAATCGGTGTCATTAATTATCGGATTTATATTGCACGTCGTATTATACACGTATATAGCAAGCGGCATGAAATCATGAAGAGCGATTCATCACTGCCCAACACCATGACTATATTTCGTTCTGCCAACAACGTTGTCTAATCGCATGGACAAAACACAGTTTAGGTTTGTGTAAGTATATCCGTTCTCGTGGTAAATTTAGTTGAGTTGCTACAACTTAGCCAGGTGACATGTAATCGTTCCACTGATGGATCATCCAAACTAGTATTGCAATAAATTCGCAATTCCAAATCTTTAGCGTACGTTGTGTTGTCTTCGATGGACACAATATCCCAACTGCGAGTGCCGGAAACCGCCTCTCCGGATGTTTCATTGAAGTTTGGCATGGTGCCAAGGACGATTCAATAAGAGTTTCTGATCGAAGGCTCTTGAACTTATTGCATCTTTCTTGATAGTCCTTGATTTTGTTATTCTTCAACTTATTTATACAATGGCGTGACGAGAATTTATTACTTCCGGATATAGATATTTAAATTATTACTCTACAAGTTACGTCCTAGAGATATAATTTATGGTATATTAATAATAGGAGTAATATTGTTTTGAATAGTGTTTCATTCAATAAATGAAAGTTTTAACAATCCCGCTAAAAGAATCGGTTAGTAATTTTTACTATAACATCGTATACGGTGTTGAGATTGAATACTTTAACATGTATTGCAAGAGAGATAAAGTTTATAGTTTCATGTAAATAAATTTTTATAGTCTACACAAATATCAAATTTTCACAGCGGCATAAAACAAATACATTTCTTTTTTATAATAATAACATTGTATAAAATGAAAAATCCCATTATTTTTACTCCCGACATAGATTATGAAGATAATTGAATGTTGCTATTACAACGTGTAGAAATTTTATATGTTTATATATAAAGAATTTCAGAAGATAAATGAAGTAATAATTATTTACCAAATAATCATAACGCAACAGAAAGTCGATTACTTTATTTAGAAAATCATTTATAAATGTTGATTTAATAATGCATTTTAAGTAATTATTAATTTCAGTCTAGGACCTAGTTAATCGATATATGATGCAATGATTGTAGATTCGCATTCTCTGCGAAATGAACAATACCATGGCTTTTTCCTGGTTGGTGTATTTTCCGTACGGTCGATGAGTATCGGTCATTACAAACGGATAGTCGGATACTCGACCACTGATAATTGAAACCGCATACCCGGTGTTCTCTAATAGACTATTCTCTATTGGCTATACCCCGTCCCGCTTACATCCCCAAAGTCTCATGACTGACGCCCATGTTCCGACTTTCTTTACTATTTTCTACTTTCCGATCAAATATACACGACGAATCTATGATTCCAGAATCCTGTAAATATCCTGAAACGAATAATGCACACGTATGCCTCTCCTGGTTGGGATATATAGGTTACCCAGAAGCTTGCTTCATACAAATTGAATTTACGTAATTACGCGAGTAATTACGTTGGGATTAGGGCCATTACTGATGAATCCCCCACGTTTTGCCGCTGCGCCATTGCCTTACCTCTTGACTTTAGGGCTTCAACTTGCTACCAAGTCTCCCCTTTGTCTGCAATATAAAAAGAACATCTGCGCTGATTTCGAAACCATTTTCCAATCTGGTTAATAGTTGCCTTGCCCATGACTTCCCTTATACAAGCGAGCTTATTAAATCTAGAAGACGTTCATGAACACGAATGGATTTTTCTACAACCTGTAAATCCTGTTTTACGTTGCTCGGCTTCTAAGTGATGAAACATCTATTGTTAAAGGGAAGCTCCTTCGAATTTATGACGATTGCTTGAAACAAAATGTAAGTTTTACTGAATCATATGAATTATTTTATTTCAATTTATACAAGTTAATGGTCTATGTTTAATAACCGTATTGTTTATAATAATTTAAAAAAAACCAATGTATTTATAAATTATAGGCTATGTGTCATTAAATGTTCAGCAAATAATAATTCTGAGTTGAAAAAGTAATTATTAGAACAATGATCTAAATCCGAAACTAAATCCGCATGTTCATACTTTAGAATTGTTTTAATAAGTACAAACTGTAAAACTACAGGATTTATGTAATTAAAAAATCATTTTATTCTGTTCCACTTAATCGTCTATGATCTACTATACAAATGTTCTTTGTATCAGTTCCTTATATAATTGATATAATTTGAATGGATAACATACTACAAATTTAATTGATTCGCAACTACATAATACTCCCATTCCAACCACCGAAAATAAATGACTCGAATGCGGTTTAGAACCATTTCTTATATTTGGCGCGTAAAACAATTTTATATAACAAATGGCATTATTTAGATATGTCTTATAGATATAACAAAACATATAAAACATATTTTGTTTTCAGTCGAATCAATAAAATTTATTGACGTCTCTTTATTATTATATTTTTCACAGTAGCGAATGCTCCGAAAGCATTATCGAAATTTTGCATGTCTCGATGGGGTGAATCCATTTCATGTCATCGTACCAATGTATCAGAAATATATACATGGGATAATCGAATTTCGCAACTTTGTTCATTTTTCTAAAGCCAATCTGGTTATATCGCGGCGTACCCCAGTCGCGTTGTCACGCTTATCCGAGTGGCTGTATGAATCGAGGGGTCGATACTCGATCGAATCACCCAAGTTCCCAGCGCGAGTCTTGTGTGCGACAATGGTGATACCCTCGCATTTTCCACTGATGTGAAAGTCGTCGTCACGAGCTTCCTAGAGATTGTCTGCGTAGCACAATCAAAATCAGTGATATCATTGGGTAACATGCGAGAACAAGCTATGGCAAACCGCGCTGCTGCGTGTCCTATCTCATCTCCGAGACTCAAACCTTGCTTCTTTTCGCGTATCGTCGTTAGCAGCCTAGCAAACAGTTGTAAAGAATTCGCCACTAGGCACATATGATGCGACGAAAGTAGCATAAGCACTATCTACCCCGCTGCGAAATCCCCACCTACGTAGCTATTCCAGTTATCGTCCCCTTCGAGCTGTGTAATCAATTTCGTGTGCTCAGCTGGAATTTAACAATTTTTTTCATCATCACACCTGTGCCCCTTTGCATACTTTTTGAATGCCATTTTTTAAACGTTAGAGTCAACTCTGCTGAAAGATACGAAACGTAATTTATGGAGTCAACAAATGAACTGCGCTGATTTTGGATTTCTGTTGATAACGGACAAATTTATATTCTGCGATTAATAAACGCGTGTGTACGTGTGCGCGTTCGAAAAGGATATAAAATAGATGCACGAAAATAAGAATGACGGATGGAGCGACAGTATAAACATTGTTTCGCAATTTATTTCTGCTGACACTTAGATAAATAGAAAAAATGAAATATTTTGTTTCGCATTTCGTCGTTAATGCATTTCTAATTTATTGGATAACGTTACAGATAACGGTGGCGTTAATTTATTGGGGTTTAATAAACACGGTTTTTGTTAATAATATCAGTCAATTTTTGTGATAACAATATTCAGAATTGAATGTAAATTTTAAATTGAACCATATATAGATAACTTTTTTGTAAATTAAGTTAATGCATTGAAAAATTTTAATTATATTGTAATCACGATAAACAGAAATCTACAATGAGAGTGTCGAATGTTTTGTAATTTTATTGACGTTGCTATTTTCCAGTCTTTAATCAGCTTATATCTGATCAAAATTCGTGATTGATCAATAACAGTCGAGTTTCAGTAGTCATATAACTGTCGACAGAATACGGCGAATAATTTAATAATACTGTTGTTGATGTTGAATAAGCACTGCGACGTACAATCTCCATTTTAATTTGTTTATAAAATGTAGGCTTCTATAAATTAATTGAATGTTTGTTTGTATTTGTAATAACATTTGAATGTTGAAATTAAAGCAGATGATTTTATCAATTGTGATAAAAAATGTTAAAAGTTATTTACAGTGAACAACAATTGAAATTTGTACTTCTGTATAATTATCTGTATAATTAAATTATAAAAATTGGTCCTTATGTATAAATTTAAAATAATAAATAAATATGATGAATAATCATTCCTAGTAAACATAAAAATAGATTTGCAATATACTGTCAATATATTACAAATATATTTTCAATATGTTTTTACGTAGATAAATACATTGTAAATATGTTATAAATATATATCAAATGTATTATCAATATATTACGAATATGTTTAAAATATATTAACAATATATTTTTCAACGGTATAATTTCTGGCAATATATGTATAAAAAAGCAAATATATTAGACATTTCTGAATGATATCTACTAATACATTACAAATATATTTACAATCTAATTAAAATATATTTTACTATGCAAAAATATATTGCAAATATATATTGATAATATGTTTTAAACATATTTTTAATATATTGACATTACATTGGCAATATATTTACAACATATTTGCAATATACCGTCGATATATTCCAAATAAATTTTCAGTTTTACTAGGGATTGTTGTTTAAAATTAAGTACTATTACACAAAATTGATAAATATATCTTGGTTATGCTATATTAAATATGAATTAAATAGTAACAAGTATTATCTTGTAATTATAAGTATAATATTATTGCAAGTAATTTTAATCTAAAAATATACTTCTTCATATAAAATTAACTTTACAGTACATTTTTTAAACTTGAAATGTCACTTTAAATATTATTGTTTTTCATTTTGAAGTACCAGAAATGAATTAATAATATAGCTATTGTGCAAAGTGTCTTTACATATTTAAAGCTGTATGTTTTCACGTGCCAAGAGAGTTCACGTGTAACTTCTCTAAGATATACATTGCGACAGTGTCCGCGAAAGTATAACCTGCGCGTGCGGCGTCCACTAGAATTGATTTATCGATCGTTACTTCGCGGTGGTAGCCTTAACCACAAACGTTCAGATACAAACATAGATGTAGGTCAACGTATCGTTCATAAACCTATAATATAATGATAATGGCAGACAAAAAACTTTCTTCTTAACACCTCACTAACTCGTTGTACACGTCAAGGCTGCAAAATTTAAAACAACATAATGAAATAATAATTTGCCGCGTTTAATATCTCATTTCTTATATTAGATTTCCGTTTACTGACGCTGCAATGTAATTAACACAATTTTAAGAAATATTATTATTTTTACAAATACAACTACTTTAATTAAATTAACATATACCACAATAATCATATTTTCGTTTTAAAAAGTTTTAAGGCTAACTATATATATTTTTCTAACAATGAATTATAATATTATTCAATACAATTTCAAATATTATATTTATAAACAAACGTTGTTTAATTATTTACTCAGATAAAGACGGGGATATTAATTTGGTTGAGATAAGTTTAAACTACACTACACAATACGTGAATTTAAATTTTAAATATACGAAAAAGTTTGTTATATCTTTATTTAAAGAACGTAGCTGCCTTGCTATAAAAGGCTAGGTCTTCGTAGGGATTGAATACTAGAAGGATTCGTATGAAATTTAAATGTATGTTGAAAAGCATTCGGCCCGCCAGACGTGGACATCCCGTTGGTTCTTCACCCACTCAGCGCGGAAGAGGAAGAGAAAGGATCAGACGAAGACAACAAGATAAGTACAGACAAATGTTACAGAAGAGAAAAGAAGAAGAGAGAAGGGAAGAAAAAAATGCAACAAGAGGCAGGCATCGCTCTTGCTATCCGCCTACACAAGCTTCCTCATTAGCGGATCTGCATGTCTCAGTCCCCAATTATCCTGTCTCTCGACGCGTTATTCGGTTTTCCCTTCGAAATTTCCAGGTAGACACCTAATATAATATAACAGAGTTCATTTCGTGCCAATTTGCATGTACCGCGGGCTAATTTAGCAAAATTTAATTTGTCGTCAGCTTTTGGCTTGCACGTGCCCTGTCTGTATAACAAGCAGGCCCTTCGGAAAACCCGGCGTGTCCATCTTTGCCACATATTTACAGATCTCTGGACTAGTCTGCTTAATGTGTTAAATCCTAATTCGTTGATCTAACACCAGGTCCAAACAATTATGACGCGCCAAAATTAATGAAGCCGTAAGTTCAATAGTTTTCATTTAACTGTTTCATTTAATTTAATATTGCAATACAATTTACTGGTTTATCATAATGTATATATAATATATTTAGATATTTAAGTAAACAGTGCATTGAAAAATAAAACGTGTTTGTGACATTTAGTAATGATTTTACCCTTCCTGTTAAACGCTATTCTATTTCACAGACCGTGAAGAGATTAAAATCAATCAAACTGATAAAGCTTCGAGATAAAAAAGGCGCCACATTCTGTAGAATAATTGGACGTTGCTGATCAAAACTAATTAACGGAGTATATTAAAGTGACGAACCACAAAGATCTTACTGGCTGAAAATTTCCAATTAATTTGGACACGTTTATGAGCAGTGGTCAATTGGGAAATCGTGGTCAATAGCGACGGCAGTCTAGTCGATTTTAATTTCACCGTAGTCATTATTCCAGACGCCCGTGTCGATGTTGCTCTCGTGCGAAAGCTAATTAAAGTCACGTCTATTACTATGGAGCGTGCGTCACGCGCACGCGACACAATATCTTGGGAAGCCGTCGCAGAACCCATCTAGTCATTTCTCTCTTGTGCGTTAATTGGCAAACGGGCTGCTGGTTTATTTGCCGCAGCGTTAATGAATATTTGAATAATGTCTGCTCATTTGCGTGTCGACTTCTTTCTGATGAAATAAATTAACAATTCAGAGGATGCGAATCTGTCACCTCATTATTGTTCAAGTGTATAAGAAAATGCCTTTCGTTTTAATTTCAAAGGCACATTTATTAGGCGGTTTTGTCTTCTGCCGTGCGTGGTTAAATTTAATAAAATTTCGGTACAGTCTGCTCGTGCTCTTACAGCTTTATACCAACCACTGAATATAGTTATATGTTTACATAATACAGCACATTTTCAGAACAATGTATTATAGTTAAAAATACGTTCAATAAATATTTCCTCGGATTGTCGGAAATTGCTTATATCGAAATTACTTGATTCCATAATTCCAATTGAAAAGACGTCGGAAACGCAGAGATATTTGCATTTTTCATCGCAGTCCAACTTGAGTCTCGTTTCTTGAGTGCGCAAGTTTTAGTAAATAGCTCAAAATAAGTCTTTGTGCTTGTACCATTCGGTCTGAGTTTCGTTCATTCTCCAATTACCAACGTGCCCAACTACGCTCGCCAAAAAAAACTAAACAAACTAAGGATCCATTACCAACTTGTCGGATAAATAACGAGGCAGTTCCGAATAAGCTTGCATCTATCCTGTGTCGGTGTTTCTTCCTTCCTCGCGCCATTGATAAATGCCGGAGCAGCAGCCACCATTTTCTCGCAAAAGTAGAACTGCGGTCGGTACACTATACTTCTCAGTATCTTTCGACACCATCTTTCCATGCCACGATCTTTGCACAACTCTTCCTTGATACTCCAACTAGCGAGCTAACGAGCTCCGGAGACCGATTGGCACCGAATAACCGTCCAGTAGACAACAGGGCGATGATACCGAGTCAGCACTAATTCTGTTCAGAGGTCAAGAAAAATTTACATTCGTCGTTTGAAAACTAGGTATCTGAAAGAATGCATTAACTTCGATCGTTTCATTTGTGTGTTGCATGCAACAACCGAGTCCGCTTTACACGCGCGATCCAAAGATATATCATGAACATCAACTTACTTTTTTCATGTCAGACAAATAAATACTTTTCAATAGAAATGCATAAAACAATGTCTGACACATTTGTATATTATAAACTTATTTTATATTTGTATACTGTTCAATTGAATAACAGTTGGAAATGAACTGTTACAAATATTGACAAGTAATCTTTTCTTTTATATTATTTCTGTCGTTGTTCATTATTGTTTTAATTTTCGTTTTATTAAACTAAACCAATATTTCTAATAATTTACAGATTATTACAACATTAAAATCTGACTAATTGAAAATACTTTTTCATGTAATGAAAAATATTCGAACTAGAATATGTTAATAATTATATGTTTCCTTTCTATACTTTGTATTAAATGTTATATTATTTAATAACTTTTTTATCACGTATATTCGATGTTACGTGCTTACCAAAATGAAAATAATAAAAATAATTTATGATCAATTGATTACGCAACGTCATAAGCTATAAATTTATGATTTTACGACGAAATGTACATGACATATTGATTAACGAGAAGCAGTATGTCTTAAAACTAAGTTAAATATAATATTTTTACATCAACGGCAAAATTCGTCAATAAATATTGCACATAAATTTCCATATTAAATTGTAATTAAGTAATTACAGCATCGTTAATCGAATTTATTATTGATTTATTTTTGGGTCTTTTGCAGATGCTTGTATGCTTTTATGTTGTATTTTATAGTAATATCATTATAAAAAGTGTTTTCTAAAGAACATTTCTTTTTACAATGATGCAGTAAAAATATTACTGTGTTTTCTATAAGTTTAGTTAATTACTATTTATTGAAGTTAAATTCTATTTCTAATTCTAATTTCCAAAAATTAATATGGGTTTATAATCACTGTAATAACTATATTTAATATCTAACATATGTTTCTAATACTCAGACTAAATTTATGAATTAAATAAATCATAAGAGAAAAATTATGTTTAATTAATGATAAAGTTATTTCGGTAAGGTTCCATTTACGAACTACTTGATAATATTAGAAATTAATTATCACATCTCCGAGTTGTGATTTATTAATACATATCTGATATCTTTGAAACTTGTTATGAAGTTTTCTTCCTACAATAAGAAACCAAATATTATTCGACGTACGTATTCTTATTTAGCTTATAAATATGGAAAGTAAACTGGTAACTCAAATACGTAATACTTAATTTCTATATAAATATAAACTTCCTTGAAATAACTCTTTACTTTAATACGTTATAATAAACGTTCACAATATATAAATT
>JABFQC010001026.1:0-21535 GCA_022817085.1 Psilanteris sp. ZL-2020
AATATTATCCAATATCTAATTAATCTATGATTTTCAACAAGCTGCTGAAACTTTTTATCGCTTTTTAATTCCCTCTCGTTTAAAACAACGTTAACAGCAGTAAATCCATTGTTCGCCTTATTTCGTCGCAAAAATATATAAAACGGCCTAATTCCTTGTTTAATTTATTAATCTCCGTAATCTGTTTACTATTATGGATTGAAAATTAAATGAAAAAAAAAATGTTAAAAAAAAAAAAAAAAAAAAAGAAGAAGATTATTTAGCTGCAGCAGAGTTTTCGCCGGCCGAACTGGTTTTGATTTCGTAAACGAAAAACTAGCGAATTAACGTATACATAAATCGCATAATTGACAAACGTTCTTCCGAACATTGCCAAAAATTACACTCAATTTTCTAACTGTATACACATTCCGCTCGAACTCTTCGGTGGATGCTTTATTGTTTGGGTACATTGAATCTATCAATATGGTGGAGGGAATAATTAATCTAGCCACTAAAATCATGCTTTTACGATTAACATGCAAATTTCTTAGCAGAACACAAACGTTTATGGACCGAGCTATCGCGCTCCGAAAACGTTTTCGAATTAAATCGTCGAGCAAACATTGATTTATCCAAATTTTAAAGACGCCTCTTAAACGTCCGTGTTCTGAGAGAAAATTCATTTGTGATACAAACTTTATCCACGCAAAGTGTGTCTTAGTCGAGGAAACGTCTGTCGAGCGTCAATTATACCATTCGACGCAACGATTTTGATATGATTATATATACAAGAGCAGCATAGCACAATCCGAATTGCATTTCGCCGAATTCAATGAAATTTCAAATTGCTGTTTAACGCAACCGATCGATCCTCCCTTTTCCCTCGATTCAAAATCGTAATCTGTTTTGTTTTTTTCTTTTATTATTTTTTTTATTTATCGCCGTTTCAAACGTGAAATTTCATTAAAACGCAACAGCCGATGTCGAAAAAAGTGTAAAACCAATCCCCGCAAAAAATCCATTTCGCTTATCCAAAATAATATCCCGGCTGGTTACGGTAATATTGCAAACGCGACCGACGAATCCGAACGGAAACAACAACGCGCGCTAATGAAACATATTTTGCGTGGATAATCGATATCGCCCCGTCCGTACGACAACAGACGAGTAGCGGTAACGATCGTCACTTGATTAAAACGACTAACATATCACGACGAGGCACCTGGCGAAAATGACAACGCAATACTTAGACACGTAGTTGTAGCAAGAATAAACGAAATGAAGATGAAATAAACGCGGACAAGCATTATCAGCGGCAAGTATATATATGTATATATAAATTATATATTATACATATACATACACACACGAAAAGAACGGTGCTTCTCGAAACGGAAAAGATGTATGAGACGAGGCAAGATGAGGCGCGTTATTAGGTAACAAATCGTAATTAGATGTTTTGAACAAAATAGCAAATTTTGACGATTGATTTTGACCACGTTACGCATGTGACATAAGTTTCGTTATAAGGCCATTATTTTGAGTTGACCTCTGGTGACCCTTTGGCGCAGCAACGCGCGCGTTCGCGTGCACCAAACGTGCCCGATTTGTGCCGTCAACGCGGCGCGCTCGACAAAAGGGTTGGCAGCGTTTGTTCTCGAGTATATTATGTACGCATGCGCAGAGGTATATGCGTGCCAACTTACGCATGTACCAAATGTAGTAGGATGATACATCAATTTGCTCCTATATACATCAAGTTCATGTTAATGTAGACGGCAGAGCTGAAAATCATAATTTTCAATGCAAAAGAACATATATATATGTATAAACACATACATACGTATATATATATCGAGTTGCGGGAACCATTTTTGTTTGTGTGTGTATAATATGACCGGTAATTAGACCATTTGTTTCGATTGCCTGAAATTTGTGATGTCGCTCTTTTCGTGTTCAATTGTAGACCATTTGCGAAATTTCGATCCAATCAGATATAACGTTAGATTTATGTTTGTGTAAAGTTTAGTATATATAAAGGATGGCATTTCGATTTGGACTTTCATTTTGATTTGTCGATTTGATTTGTGTTTTTGTCTTAGATGAAGATCACCGGCGTACATTAGGCCCTCGTTGCAGTATCTGTACGATTGATTTTGTTGCAATTTTGTTTTGGAAATTCCGTAAAAGTACTTGTTTTCAATATCCGTTATATTTGAGCTGTAGTCAAAGTATGCTTTTTCTTTATCATATATGTTTCGTTGCGACTCATCATCATCGCGTTCGGATACTCGAAATACTTTTTCCGGATTTTGTTCACGATTGTAACGTAAGACGAGTGTGCGATGTGAAAAAAATATCGAAATAACCGAAAGTTAAGGATCGAGTTTGATATAACGCAACTTGGCGGAATAACCCTTTCGGGGATGATTTGCAAACGAACGCAACGAAAATTGACTGCAAACCCGTCGGTTCGTCGGCACAGCTCAGACGCCCTAATAAACGCGCGGTAACAAACTTGACAAGAATTAAAGTGGACGGGGGAGAAAAAACAAACGAATAATCATAATAGTTAAACGTCGAAAGAGTAATGCGGACATTACAAATCTCAGTCGGGAAATCGTTTGTTTTTATCGTCGCAAATGATTGCCCCTTGTGTCGTACGTTGATCGAAATATGATAAATGCAGTTGGTTCGTATCAATAAAATTGAACTGCGATGAAGTAATAAGCGAAACGGCGAGTAACGCTGCGCGACGAAAATACGCCGACGTAAAAGTGACTGTCAAATTTTATCGATACGACATTTTAAGTGGTTAAAATTCGGAGTTACTTAGAGTTTCCTATGGTCTTACGTATACTAGAAGAGAAATTTCGTTTTGCGTTCTCATTTCTGTTTCCGTTTCGTATTACATTGCTTGCACTCCCCGAGTTTATTATCTACGTTCTGACGTTTCGAGTCAAGAATATCATTTTTGTTCCTTATTTCCTTCATTTCTATTTGGTCGCATTCCGTTCGTCGATTTTTGTTCGACTTTTCAAATCATGCCTGTATGTCAACAGCTCCGGAATCGAAAACAATCCCGTCGTTTATTATCACTTAATGCCCGGATCTACCGCACAGACGAATAAACAGCACACGTTTTACCTGCAACAACGAGCGGACGGACCGATCACGTGGGCGGACATCAAAGTCAATCAGCCATTAGATTACGAAACGATAAGAGAATACAATCTTACTATTAGAGTGGAGGTGAGTAGCCGCAATTGATTACACTTGCGCGCAAATTTGGGCTTTCGCGAATAATCCCGACCAGTTTTTCGCCGGCTTTACAAAAGCTGCTCGCGAATAAATCAAACGAAATACTCGAAACGCTCGAATTTACGAGCTATTGATTCTTTTATTCGCGCGAATTGTGAGCATAACACGAATGTACATCAACACGGAGCAGAAAATATAAAGTTTTATTTCGTGTTTTTTTTCTTTTTTTTTTTTTTTCTGGAGCTACGTTCATTTGCGAGTAATTATTTCGAACAAAGTTTGACTTTGAATGGAACCAAAGTCTTACGATTGCCGACCAAGGTGGATGCAATTTCCACTCGGCAGGGATATAAGGTTATGCAAACATTCGCCGCTTTGATTAGTGAAATTTTGGTTTATTAATTTACAGGGAAAGAAGAAAGGTATTGAAAATTAATCATGAAATATCAAATCCGTGACAGAAGAACTTTTACAAAAGCACGCGCAATTTCGAATAATTTGTATATGTTGTTTTAACATAAAACGCTATTTCATATTTTGTGAGTAATTATTGAAACGACTGCAAAATAATTATCTATCTTTAGATATATATATATGTACAATGTAGGACAATGTAACAACATAAAATATCGAGTCAAAGGACTACAATTTTTTGAAAAATGATCCCCTATTTCAATCAATTATTAATAAATAATGCAAGGGGGGATTTAGATTGGACCTATTAAATTTCCATTTTAAACATGTTCGTCGTTTCCGACTCACTTTTAAGTCAAAACCAAAAATATGTCGAAATTAATTCCAAAATCAATTTATTTCTTTTCACAAGCGTCCTACTTTTATTATTTATTTTGTAATTTGTTCCATATAACACGAAGTCGTACAAAAAAAAGGAAACGAATATTATTCATACGAAAGCGATAAATATTATAAACGAATGTAAACGACTGGCTCGTAAATTATAATTATTAAACAACTGCTGCTGATTAAACCACTGCCACTACCGTTGTTTTGAATTAATATTTGCGCACGTTTGTGGAATAATTTCAACCTTGATTCCGTATTGTTATCGGTAATTAAAGTATTTCAAACTAAAACTTATCTAATTTATGTAATAAAGCGGCATGAAAGGGAAATCGTGGAGCCGAATTTCGCGAACTTCTTATATTAGAATTGTAATAGGGGTTTCGCGTCGGAGTAACGAAGTTCGGCAAATTTGGAGCGAGCGCTGCTGCAAAAGCGCCGGTGTATTTTGCATTTTCGAGTACCCAAATTATAAATTATGCATTCAGAAAGACAATGTATCGTGTTGCATAGAATAATGGAGCACAACAACTCGCTTCGGAAACGACGGTTTACATTTTATTGCAAGACGTCAACGACGAGATACCGCTGTTTACGGAACGAGAACAGGAGACGGTTTTAGAAGGAGAACCAATAGGGAGCAAAGTCACGCAAGTCAACGCTATCGACAAGGACGGAACGTCGCCCAATAACAGGGTAAAGTAATATGCAGTTAGACGTTGCATTCATTTGTTTCCTTATTTAGTTTTAACGCTGTAAGCATCTGACGAAAACAGCTCGCGCGAACCGAAATTGGTACAACGCGTTAAGGGATAATCCCACGCTGTCAATTTAATGACCGATAGAAGAACGTTGATCTGCCATTGACTCCTAATTTTATCGGGTGTTAGAGTTTGCATTTCCGAAGAAGCAGATTTAACAGCCGGAGAGTTGCTTCGAGCAACGCCCGGTTAGAAAAATTGAAATTTACGCAAATTCCAGCGGGATTTTTTTAAATTTTAAACAGTAATTTATTGCCGTTCTTATCCGACGAACGTTAAGATGTTGGATCATTAATAAACGCAAAATAAACGTTGATGGAGCATTGTTCGCAATTTATTTCGTTCGTTTAGAAATGTTTAATAAAACGATTGAAAAGCGATATGACAAATGGAACGGATAATAAGTGAATTCATTGTTTTTCATTTAATGTTTAAATAATATATTTTGACTTTTTAGTAATATTACGTACGGTTTAATAAAAGTTGTGTAAATATAGTGCGCGAGACACCCCGTGTACAGTAGAATCTTTTGTGTAATTAATATTGTTATATCACTTTTATTAAACTTAACATGTTATTTTTAAAGGCAATAAATATCTATTACACGCGTTGAAACGTTTAATAAGTGATAATTTATTTCTTCATCTGGCGTACAATTGTCGTTGACAAATTATTTTTTTATATTTATAACACAATTTTGAAGCATGTTATAGTTAGGTTGAGAGATGAAAGAAACGTACGCGAATTATAGTTCACGTTTTATAAAATAATGAATATTTATTTTATTCGGTTCGCAGTATTATTACAAAAATTAAGAGACGCCAAAAACTTTATATTATTTTATATTTTGTTATACATTTGAATAGCGTAACATTCCTATTTGACAGTAAAATAATTATATAACGCAAATATAATACAAATTGTCATTTATTGTATAAACTTATTATTCGCTTCACTGGCGTTAAATCGTTTTCATAATAACAGCTATATAACATATTTCCTATGAATAGACAATTTATAATTAAAGCATTTTGAAATCAAATAAAAACCCGATCGTTATTCAACTTCAGAACAGATTGCAAATTCCAAAAGTAGATTTCATTTTATTACAGTCATTTTAGATTAGCCTGTTAATTTTTCATAGTTCTAATATTTACGCGTTCCATTAATTTGCATCAAGTTATTTTCGCATTAATATTCAAAAATCATACACGAAGAAAAAAGTATTGTAAAAAACTTATGATAACGCAGTCGAAAAGGCGTTGTTTTTCGTAATTTCATAGAATATGTAAACGAAATTATTACACTGAGAAAAAATGTTTAATGATTCACTACATCATATATCGAAACTGGACGATACGTGAAAATACAAGAAAAAATACTATATAATGTAGTAATTTTTCTTGTCTTTTCACATCTTGTGTATCGTCCACTTTTGGTATATATAGTAAATTGTTAAATATTTGTTTTCTTAGTGTATACCACTGAACAATTTCACCATACTTTACGATGAAAATTCTGATAACTGTATACATACGACACCGTAATTTTTTACGAAAACGCTCTTTGTACCAGCACTACCATAAGCAAGGTAAAATTAATTGAAAATCAGGAAATTTTTCTACAAACTTTTTTCTCGGTATATATTTATGTGCTTAAGTTTAATTCATATTTTATCCGATTTAGGTAACGTACCATATTGTTGAAAGCTCAATGAACGATGGCAAGGATTACTTCGAGATCAACCAAGATACTGGCGAAATTTATACGAAAGTTGTCTTCGATCGCGAAAAACAGGGTGCTTACGCGTTAGAAGTTGAAGCCAGAGATGGAGCTCCATCAGCTCGGCCAAACAGTAACGGACAACCCAATTCTGGTAATTATAATTCGTTTACATAAATGTACTCATTTGTCTGATCACTCTTATTTCAGAAAATCTTCTGATTGTGCGACAGGAAAAGATATATATTTTTACAATTCTGTATTCAGTTTATTGAATAAGTTTTTACAACATATCTGATTTACAGCTGTATTGTTCTTGCGCGTATATATTTGTTTAATGGCTCCTTCGCGAACATAATGTTTTTGATGGCATATCTCCAAAGCACGTTGCCTATTTAACGATACTTTTGAGAACACTTCATTAAAATGCACTTTGAATTTGAGAATAAATTTTGGTTAGATTTGTTAGGGAAATTTGAAGTCTTCCCCATACCAAGAAGACGCGTCACAAATTAATAATACAGTTCACGAATCTGAAACTGTAATTTAAGTTTGTATTCTTTTTTAATTACATTAAACTCGTTTAAAACGTATTGTAACTGTTCAATAAAAGACTGTCCTTTGTGAACGAAGTAATAATTAAACAAGAAAATAGAATATCAATTCTCTGCATTCAATCAGTATATTTTTAATGAAAGTCTAGGGAGGTAGGTATTTATGTTTAAAAATTAATATTAAATAAAAATTGTTGTTATTATTTGAAATTATACCGATTGACGTAATATAATGCATTTAATTATTACATCCCGTATTTAGCAGTTAAAAATATGTATTATTCTTTAACTTTTATTGCGGTTAAATTGATACGCCTGCCGATGAATTATATACAAGCCACATTTTACGCTGCATTATGCATACGCAATAAATTTAAATGAAACATATAAAATATATTTGCGTGCATTACAGCGATGAAATACGAATACAGTTGGTGCTGATTGACGGTTCCAAAAGACACCTCGCAAAAACAAAATTATCGACAGTTAGAAGCACTTTTCAAATAATTATTCAAAATTACAATTGGAAACTATTCTCTCGGTTTGCAGCGCTATAATATGTTACATAATCAATCTTAATTCTCGTCGATTTAACTTTCCAAGCCAAGTCCTGGCTTGGTACGTCGTGAAAAATTTCACCGTCAAAGTTACGGTATAAATAGCAAGTCGAAGATTTATAGCGTCGACGCAATGGTGGAGGGGTCTGAGTCATCAATAAGTTAATTTTTTGCCGTAGTCGAACCAATCGAGATTGATTTTATTTATTCAACTTTTCGTTCTCATTGCAGGGTAATATTATTAATCGATCGCATAAAACTAATATTTATCAACGGCAAGTTTATTGTCAGCCATTGAGAAATGGACACATTTTTATTTTTTCTAGAATTACCATGCGTTGATAATCTTACTGAACCGGCTTATAACCACTATTAGAAGGCCCTACTTTACTGAAAATAAATAGTAAAAGTTACTATATTATGTATTAAAAATGTTCATAATTTTCATAAATTATTATGCGGGTTGATCATTTCACTACATCATATCGTAATTTTTATAGTATTTTCAAGTGTATCCCGATGTTACTATTTATGTAGTATTTTTTCCTAGATTATTTTTCTTCATATACCAGAATAATTCTGATCATTTTCCAAATACACGGTATATATATATATTTATATATCTGTATAGGCACAACGAACTTGATTAGGACATCAGCTTCCTTAGACCGTATATCGATATTGCATTATAATTTCATAGTACACCCACGTAGCGCATATATGAGGATTACAACAGATTTTTCAATATCATTTCAAAATTTAATATTAAAATTTAATTTAGATTTAGACAGTGGCCACACCTCATTCGTTCAGAAAACAACAAAACCATTACAGCGTCCGGCGTATTATTAAACTTAAGTTTCAGCAGAGCTTGATTAAGTTATCTTTATTAGCTATCAAACCACGTGTGTCAGGATCAGTAGAGTAGCCGTGTTTCATTTCCACTGAGTGAATTGCTCCGAGGTAATTGTAATGATAACGCAGAATATGCCACGTTCAAATTGTAACCAAAGTAAAATTGTTAACGAAATTTTTGCGTTTTATACCTTTTGTACGTACTTTGTTTGACGCCACGTCCTATATATCTATAACAATTTCCATCCATATCTACCATCTTTATCGCAAAATACAGTTTCATGTAAAATTTTATTCCCTTTCTTGAAGGAAGAAACGACAGAAAACTAAAACAAAGCTTTGCTTTAAAAAAAAAAAAAAACAAAAAAAAATAAGATTTCCAAAGATATACGCGCCATCATTATCCCGCGATCTCGTTTCGGAGCAAAGCATATATTTACATAACCCATTTCATAAGACAATGGTTCTTCCAATCGGCCGAAATTCACACGCGGGTCTCCAAAATGGAACCCATCCCCCGATGGAGACTCATTCCGCGATATAAATATTTAATACATTTCATGGCAAAATTCGAATCTTACATTGTCCAAGCAAATTCCAAAGCAAAGCGAAGAGTCCAAACGCGATACAATTTTCACGGGATTTGTCAGCCATCGCGATATTAAATTCCGTTATTTTCAATATAAATGTCCAGTCACGAAAGCAACATGCCGCTTGTCGAAAAACAGCAATTCCGCACCTTCTTGCGCGTTGCTTCGAACCCATCCTTTCGAGAATGTATTCCGCAAAGGATTACGCGTTTTTGTCGCATTTTAATATAATTTATGAAATGCTTTACGTACGTACGGTGGTCGCGCGTCTGTTTGAAAAAATGTGCCACCACCGGCACACGCGCTCTGAAATATCAATTTTCTGATGGGTCGCACGTACTTGTCATAACTTTGCTATAAAATATGAAAGCATTTTGGTGGCGTATTTACAAGCTGTCAGTGTTGCATGTATCATTTCTATAATGCACCGTTGCTTTCAACAATGTAAAAATATGATACAAAGCGGGTTCATTCTTTAATTTCAGCTTTAAACACTTGGCAATGAATTCATAATAAAGCGCACTTGTAATATCAACAATTTATTGAAAAAAATTGTTTCAATTTGTACCGACGTGACACTGTAACCGCAATTTAAAACAACGCCCGACAAAGTCCAAAGTAAACCGGGAGGCGTTGAATATGAAAAATGTTCATGCAACGCGGACAAACGCGGGTAATCAGATTTTGCTAATAACACCCCGTGTTGTCTGCATCTGAAATGCAGCGAAACGCATCAATGTCGAAGCAAAATTAAAACAAATATGCCTGTCTCGAGACTTTTGCGTCTCGCGATATCACCGGGATGAAATTTTGATTACAATTTTATTCATCACATTTTCTTTCGCGCTCACGAAGACTTGCACCAGTAAGAAATCAAAGCGAGGAAATTGATAATGCATTTAAGGGCTGAATTAATTGATCAAAAGTCGCGTATTATTTCGTATCAACGCGAGCGCGTCGGTGCGACTTAGTTTAGCGTATTATATAATTGCGGCATCGAACGTATTTCGGCGAAAAGTAATAACGCTCGATGAATATTGATCAAAGTTACTGATAATTTGAAATTACATGTGACCGTTTTGTCCGGGATTCTTGCCGTGAAAATTTCATTAAAAAATACCTCGCAAAAGATATCGAATTGTTCGGGCGCGATTCGTTATTGAATTTGACTCGCGACTTGTTTTGTTGAAACTTGGCGAATCGTAATTTATTAAATACCTCGTGTGTGACGAAATTTGCAATTTAAATGAACCGAAACGAAGGATGAAAGCGGGAGTTTCGGCGTTAAACAAACACTGCAAACCGTTTAAATTCGAGCCAAATGCGAGAAAGTTTGACGTCATTTTTGGCACATTTTAATCCTTACTCAACCGTGCGTCTGAATAATTACTCAAGGTTAAATCTGATCGTATCAATTAAAGTCAGACGGGCATAACGAGGTAAGATAAATCAACGCCGAACCCGATGAAAACGTTCGTCAAAATGTTTGCCGTTATAGTCGATTTCGCGCGGACGCCCGTTTGGATTTTCGTTTAACGAACGGCGCGGCAAATTCGCAGCGACGGGATCAATTTAATGTTGCCGTAAGAAAACAGTTGCCGAAACTTGTAAAACACTCTAAATTGTGTAGTTCGTCGGGTTCGTTTCGTTCGCCCCGAAACGCCACAGTTCTGTCGAAAACATTTATCCGCAAACTCGTCAAAACTCGTTGAAATAGCGCGCGCGGCGTTTTTTTTTGTACCTTTTCGACGACGCTTTTTTCGCGGACGAAGTTCAGTTCGTTCGACACAAATCGAGCTTGTTGTTAGCATCGTCGTATTGTCAACGGCTCCAGTGGCGAATTTTAATTCTTTCGACCGAACGAGGACCGACGCGTAACAAAAAGTTGCGCGTCCCTCGGAAAACAAGATTTACCATCGCAATGTCTGGGATTACGTAATTACCGAAACCCGCAGTTTACCATGAAAGGACACTCACGCGAGCATAAATTACGCCGAGAGTCTCGTCCGCGCGCAAAAGCGGCCGGACGTCAACAAGGCATTTGTTTGCGCGCCGAGCCGCCGTTAATTGCATAAACGAAGCACGGGGGATCGATTGGCGCGAGTCAAAAGGATCGTCGCCGTTATTATTGCGGCGTTCCGTCGCGCGGCCGTAGTTCCGAAGCGCCGACGAAAAGCCAACGAACGCCGACCCGGGATCCTGCCGTTTCCCTCGCGTTCGACCGGGACCAATGGCTAATTCGGGAGCGCGGCGGATCGCGGCGCAAAGTAGCGAAATTACAGCCTTTTGCCATTACGCGATTCGGATCGAGCCCGGTCGACGCCTTAATCCGTCAGCCATCGTCCGCGGGTACGACTTGATAAGGGCCGCGCTTACGCGCACACACGCAAGCGTAAACACGTACGGTTCATTCATTCAGCGGCGAATACGAGCGTCGGTGCATGTGCGTGTGCGGTCACACAGACAGGCCAGGCTCTCTCCAGACTAGAACCATATATTGACTGAAGGCGGATTGTGCGTCCCCACTAACTGATTTCGCGGCTGCGCGAACCCTGGCTCGCACCGGGTCACGCACACGGACGCCGCGCACCAGTACCGAATCCTCCTCGGGACGAAAATCGTCCTTCCGCGAGCAGCAACCGCGAAGCAACCGAGGCGCACACGTGTCCATGCGAGAATCGCGACGCCCCAGCGAGGCGCCAGGCTCGTCGGTCGGCCTGTCATGCACCCGGGCTCGTCCTTCCGGTACCGCGGTACGCCGACTTTTTTCGAGTAATTAGCGCGCGAGTCGAACTGAATGATCGGCAAGATACCAGGCAGATCCTGGACCAGATCAAGTGACCCGTTTGTGTGATGTTTTGTCGGTTTTAATGGTTGATCCGTTAAAGCTGTTTTGGGTGATCACCAACAGTTCGTATTTAGGTGCGTTTTTTGTGTGACAAATGTTGCTAATTCGCGTTAAGCTTGGTCGATGCTTGATGCGCGACGTCGGCGCTGAAATCAAAAGTTGCTCGCCGACTTATGGAACGATGGCGTCTGAACTCGTTCGGCACAATTTCACTCTAATAGCAGGACGGTTCCGGGGACGCTGCCAACGACGCGACGTCCGACGTGATTTGGAACGCGCCGCGGTGCATCCCCGCGGATGTGCGCTGACCATTCATCCGGTGTTCGCCGCGGCGCTGTGCGTTTGCAACTGATCCTGCTATTAATTGATTTGGCGCGGGATAATCCCGATGAGCAGTCGTCGCTGATTTTTACGCTCGTTTGTATCGACTCGAGTGTCGATGTTGCTGAAAATGCAGGTACACGATTCGACAGTTACGTTCACGCGTATACCTTGGCAAAGAATGCGGCAGCGATTGAGCGCGACGTGCAATTCGAAACGACCGTTCCCAGGTGTGATCCGCGCCTGCGATGTTTTCGGATAACAATGCGTTTGATAATGGCGGATATCGCGTTATAAATAGGTGGTAATTGCATTCATTGGCCGATATCCCGTCCATTATATCAATGAACTTTGACCGTTAACGAAACTGTCATTAGCGCGCTAACGTGAATTCTAATCGCGTCATTGGCCGGGTTCCACTCTTATCGCCCGTCTTTGTGTGTGCAATTCGGGGGCGCAACATTAAAACCCTTCTGCTTCACGCGGTTAACAATTCTTACGCGCGATTAATATTCCCCGGATTGCGTCGTTCGTTTAACTGTACGTTTAATAACGATAATAATAATTCGCGTTCAATTAAAATTACGGATACCTTGTGTAACGTGTGTTAGGCGATTCACACAGCCGAACACGGTTTTCACCCATTTGTGTAATGAATGCCATTCTTAATGGTTGACCCATTCCAATATTACCAGCAGATAACCATCAGCACATTTCTAATTGCATTACCGGAGTACTTTTCGCAGTTGTTGAATTCAAGAGACTGTATGAGAATAATTGCGGTGACCAAACAGAAACGAGTGCTCCAGGAACGAATGTTCGCTTTTCATAATCTGTACAAATATTTGTAAAAAAATATTTCCCCTATTTACGCGTTATTATGGACATTGAATTCTTCGCCCGATAAGATACGAAGAATGCGACATACGCTGCTATATATAATTATACAGTTAATGTTTATTGCTGAGTTACGATTCAAATATATATCTGCGCATACCAATATACGTTTCGAGCTTCCAAATTCGTTTCGAGTAAATGTCCAATGAAAACCGTGATTACCGGGATATAATCATTATAAATATAACATTAATTCGAAGGTTGTACTGATTAAAGTTTTCGGATCTAAATAATGACCGACTAATACATATTTCACATCCCGGGTCGAAATTTGAACCTAAAAATGTGGCTTCCAATTTGTTAAAGTGAATGATAATGCAGATTCTGATTTAAACTTTGATACATGTAAAATTTCCCGTTTAGGTTTAAGAGATTCAAAATAGGTTCTAGATTTGATATTACAATTTTAACCATCGTTTCAAACTTTGCGGCTTACGTTATTTTATTTGTTTTGTAAATTTATCTTATTACACTGAAAAAAATAGTATTACAAATTTGACGAAACTAGATAATAGAAGGAGAAAAGTGAGCAAAAATTTAAATAAACATTAGACAATATCATGGCATTTACCTATTATTTGGTAATATTTGACATATTTTTAGAATTTTCTGATCGTAATTTATCATATTATTTACATTTTTGCCTATTTTTCCTAGTTTTATTATCTAGTTTAATCAAATTTGTAAGATTATTAATTAATAACAAGATAATAAACGTATTGATTTAAACTTTTAACAGTAGATATTTCTAAATCTTATAATGTTTTATTATTAAACATTTTTTGTTTCTTTTTTTCCAACACTTTACTACTTTGCATGTGACATTTGATTGAACCCATTTTGAATCCATTTGACCCTAAAAGGGAAATTTTCGACGTTTCGAGATTGAAATCAGAGTCTGAATTTCGACTCGGGATATATTATCAATCCGACAATATACATATATATATATATATATATATGAACAACCACATTTATTATTCCAATTGAAAGACAAAGATTTAATTCGAACAAATGAAACAAAATTGCAATCGCACTAAAGTACGAAATTAATCAAATCCACTTTTTGTCTTGGAACAGTGCTTAATGGTGTTACACAATTATGCACCGCGATACATAAGGGTGTTCATTATTTTTCGCAAAGAAACAGCTCGATTATTAATATTCCAACCGTTGGCTAAGTACAACAAAATCAAGAACATCGCTTCGTTCACCTCGCATTAATCATTATCCCTCCGAACAAAGGCATTCCTCTCTTCTTCCGCGGATTAGTTATATTTTTTCGTTCGATTTCAGATCGGTGCACTGGGAAAATAGCGCGCTTGTGTTTTATACGAAACGTAAATTGAAAGCGCCATATATTGACTTTGGAAATGACTCGATCAAATTGCAACAATAATTTTTCCCATTCAACCTGGTTCCAATTTCGGCAATAACTTTTTACGACTACAAAAATCATCCATTCGTAGAATGACGTCACGCCCGTTTTTGCCCCTTTTTTCTATATTCATCACCCAAGCGACGATTTGAAAAGCGACCCGAAATCCGAGATTTCGAGATCGCCGAAGCAATAACCGCGTTTATTACAAATTCTTAATCTATTACAAATTGATTAACATGCGACAGACATTGTATCTAGATTGAGAGAAATTTGATAGTAAAAATTAGCATGAATAATGGTAATTGAGCATTACGACTGAAAAATGATAATTTTTAACATGTCTGGTGTTAACATTTTGGATAAAATAAAGTAAAAATGATATATATAACACAAAACGTATGTTTCGTGTTAATTTTTACCATTTTTTGTACGATTTTATAACACTTTTTGTGTTATATGTAAGATTTTCAACATATTTTATCCAAAATTTTAACACGAAACATGTTAAAAATTATCATTTTTCAGTCGTAATGCTCAATTACTATGATTCATGCTAATTTTTACTACCAAATTTCTCTTAGTGTACGAAGATATACGTCGTTTTTGTGTCAAACCAACCCTAGACGTGTATATTACTTTTACTATCACATGCACATATGACATTAATATGAAATACGCACGCCAATCTGATATCCCTGCGTAAAACATATATATATATATATATCTATTATAAACATACCCGCCGATTTAAATTGAAAAACTTTTACATATAAAAAAAACTCATATTAAAAAATTCAAAATTCATCCGGCTGGTAATTTGCAGCGGAATATATAATTGCTCGTACACCGCGTGTTCGTCCGCCCGCGTGTTATATATTCAAATGGTCAACGTTGACTTCGATAACGAATAATTAATAAATTGTAAATACACTTACAGTCGAATAATAATCATTGCAAATAGTAGATACGAATTCTGCGTGGACTTTTGTCGGCAATGAAATATACGTCGACGGGGATCGCGACAAAGTGATATGAATCAAGCTAATTGGCTCACGCTCGTGACAGTCGCTGTTGCATGCATATGTTTAAAGTAATTAATATTATGAATTGTAACAACCGGTCGCGCTTTTTCATGCCACGTTTGCACGTTCGTCCGAGTGGGCTCTCGCGGCGTACTTTTTGCTATATACGTTTCCGTAATGGAAAAGTAATGTAAAATATTGTCGGCGAAAACGACGCTAGTTTTCATTCGCGCGAATTCGCAAAATGCACGGCGCGCCGTGCATTTCTCTACCTTCGCGCAAAATCCCGCAATAAGCACGCGCATACACATATCGCGCGATCTATTAAAATCGTATTCCAAGTCACCGCTGCGAAACTGTATTACGGTTAACCTGATATAATTTGTATGCCCCGCGTATAATTCGAATCCCGGGTCTCGCGAATAAAAGAAATTATTCAAACGGATTGGCCGGATTTGTGTTTGTAATTGCCGCCTACTGTTGCTGCGCGCATTTTTATATTCATTTTTAGATTATGTCTCGACTACAATCAACCGGGATGCTTCTTGGACGAATTCGCGTACGCTCGTCGAACTATTCTATGTTATTTAATCGGATTAAGCGTTCCGCGTTTTTGTATTGAATTAGAAGTTGCTCGTTTGTGTTCGTATGTGTGCGCGTAATCGTGATGTATATTTACCTCTTAATGGCGAATTACGATTTCAGTGTCTTTTAACGTGTCAGTTTATAGTGATTATGTCGTTTCATGGTTTATCGCAATAAATTAAAACGCGCGGGCTGGTTGAAAAAAAAGGAAATTGAATATTTTTAAAATTTAAATTCACTGCGCGCCATAGAAATTTTATTTTACAGCAAGTCCTTTCTGTACATAAAAGATTTATATGAAATTTATGTGCAAGTATTCGGCGCAGTGAGGAATGGTTTTGCATAAAACATTAACAATAAGAATAAATTAAATATTACTTATAGCTCGAATAAAGAATTATTTATAAAATTACAAACGTTGTTTATTTTTATTGCTTTTAGTACTGAGTCAGGCTTTAAAATGCATCATTTTGACTTTAACGGTTTATGACAGTTCCAGGTGGTTGTGCTTTGGCAAAGAACTTGGGAAATTTTCCTTTAATTTATAATTCGTATTATATTTTTCGGCAAAATTGTAGCAAAGAATAAATATTTATGGTGTATGCAATTATTAGAAGTAAAAACTTTTAATTATAATCAAGTTTGACTATTTTATTCCATAATATATCTATATGCATTTATATGCAAGTTTAGAAATGTCTATATATATATGTATATATATGGATATTTGATAATCTTAGATAGAAAGAAACTTTTTGAATTACTTCAAGTTGCCCTAACTTCTCTTATCAATTATTGCAAAATTTTGTAAAGTATATGTACCGATGTGGCAATTTAAGTTCGAAAAACCTGTTCGACGATTAAAATCGTAATTATTCATTTAACTTAGTTAACAATAATCTGTTTTGTTCCAACTGAACATAAAACTTCGCTTATATAAAATAAATACGTTTCTAATTTAATTTAAAATACACGACTGGAGGATCTTACGCGAGATAGTTAATAAACCGTAAAACGTACTTTCTGCAAATAAACTTCAATTATCTTGCAAATTATTGTCAGAAGATGATAGTTAAAAGCAAAATATGCCACGGCTTAAATTCTTTACAGTCACACAAAAATATACAATACAGTCGTATAAAACTTTAAAGAGCATCTCTTAGAAAGCTAATTTATGTGTCTCGTTCTGGTCGTCTTAAAATTTAAGAGATGATAAATTTCAAGGATAAACTCCCTAAATTCGCTTCGTAAATTATAATACCACCGCGAACAATGGAAATATGATAGCAGTTTCGGAAAACGCATAGAAAATGACTGCAGCGGAGAACAATTTGAATTGACGTACGGTGTCAAGAAAGTTGTTGAAAAGTTTGCGTCCTATTCACGCTCTGAATTTGCATATCAGTTTTTACGAAGTTTGAGACAAGTGCGGCCCCGTTTTGCCAACAACAAACGGCGTGTATCAGAAGCGCGTGCATTTCAAGCAGCGAAGAAAAATCCGCGGACGTACCGATGACAACAGTCAATAACAACAACACCGAAGAAGAACGCGAATGCGAAGTTAAAATTAAATAATGCACACGTACGTTACGATACGTAACGCGTCGCGACAAAATGGAGCAGGCTTTCATACCGTAAATATTGGACAAAAGCGAGGATAACGCACACGTCGCGTTCGGCGCGACGACGAGGGAGCAAAGTTGACAATTACGTGTTCGCGCGCGAGAATACAAATTCGTGTTAATCGAACAAATTTGGCTTCGCCCGTTCGTATCCGTAACAAACTTTACAAAATAATTTAACTTTTGAACACGCAAATGTCCGAATCAGGAAATTTTAAATTGACGAAAGTTTCGGTTTATCTTGCGCCGTATTTTGGTATACATCAAAGTTTCGTTACCGGTATATCTATTAATTAATAACAAAGAATGAGGCGGACGAGAAGGGAATGCTTTTCCTTCATTTCGCGTCTAATTAACTGCTGATAAAAAACAACTCGTTAACTTTCATATAACCAAAGTTTCGCTGCTGCTTGGTATACAAACGGTACGTTCGACGGCTTTTTCTCAATACATTGTGTGTGTGTGTGTGCCGCGCGGATTAGACGTCCATTTTTTTCTTCTTTTCGCTTAATTAATGTTAATTGAATACGCGTTCGCGACTTCTTTATCGCTTCGAGTCCTGTTAAGGACACGATTATCGAAGGCGAACCGTCTTCGTGTCGCCGGATCTTATTTACAAATTTGATTATTCGTTATATATTTTAATGGAACGCTTTATCATGCGCGCGATCGATCACTCGAAGGGGGAGAAAAAAAAATGAATAACAGGTGCAATACTTTCTACGCGAAAATCGTTCTTTTCTTTTCTACTCAGCGCGAAGAAAAATACGCAAACTAAATTAACTTTCGTTGCATCGTTATTTTTCCCTATCGTTAAACATCTGCCTTTATCTTCTATTCTAATTTAATATAAAAACTTTTTTACGCAATACGTCTTCACCTTAAAGCAAATAAAACTGAAACTTACGGATGGAAAATAATCAGGTACGCCTTTAAAAGGAACGTAAATAAACGAGGTCGATTATAAGGTAATCCTGTAAGACTTCGTTAGATACACGTAAATATAATGAAAATTTAAAGTTCGTTCGAAAAAGTTCTCACAACTAATTCATTTAACTTTTAAATATAATATTGAAATCTACTGGAAGGTTATTCGCTCGGAGAACTACTCCGCGGCGCGGTTTAGGGTACGGGGACGCGCGATTAAACCGGCGCATTCTTAAAATCTGGAACTTATCGTCGACCAATCCGGCGACGTTCGAACGTTTCGAAACAAAAAGCTTTAATTGTGAGTTCACGTAAGTTTCTTCGTTCGAATACACGCGGACTTATTAAAAACTTCGCAAATGACGATTGCCGTTTAAAAAAAAATGAAAAAAAAACAAAACAAAAAAAAACAAATGTTTTTGACAATTCCATTACCCCAACTTTCTTCCGAAAGTCCGCGAATTGACGCAGTTGCTATCGAATCGCGAACAAAATGGTTTATAGAAATGCAAACACAATCAAATATTTATACAGCAGGACGCTTTATAAAAGGGAAAGCAATGAATAATTCTCGCGACGTGAAATGGTCGCTGTTTTTTGGAAACGCATTGAACGCGGAAATCGAAAACTCACGGATGCGAATGTTGCGCGCGCGTAAACGTAAGACGAATAATAAGCAAAAAGATGAGTCGTTTAACGGACTTAATTTCAGTCCCGCGCAATTTGTTTTACAAAGACTAACAGAGTAGCATCGAATTCTATGCATAACTTCCGGACGTAATTAACGATGCTCGAGATATTTTTAGAAAAACTGCTCCAAATCGCCAGAGCAAATTAATATTCGTGCTTCGCGCGTATCATGAGCAAATCCTTCGCATTTACATCGAAAGCAATTGCAATGCATTACGCATTCATTCATTAAAATGTATTCCTGTATCGAGGAGGACGGAAATTAATGGAAGTACGTTTGCAAAGCGCAGTTCGACGCAGCGCAAACGGGGGGCCTCCGTCGAGTCGTTTCGTTGGCTGATCTTAAAGGAAAAAACACTCGCGACGGTAAATTTTCGTTCGAACTTTCGGACAATTCCGTTAGTCGTGAAAAGTAAATCGCGAGGCCGGTTTTGATTATTCCGGTGCGCGCTAACCAATGATCCGTAACGTTGCGAAAAGAAATTATGCAAACTTTGAACAATAATCAAACTCGTTTACGTATATAGCTTCGAGGACGAAGCTGCTTCCGTTCGACTCGAAACAGACACGACAAAGTACGAGCTATGTGTATTTTGTAAGTACAAGCATTTGTTTGCTGTTTGAATTTTTACGCGCGGATATGTAACGGGACGAGCTTCGGTGTTAATTAATAAGCACGCGGCAAAGGGTCGGGTTTTATTTATCTCCGCGCGTTGTAAGAAATGGCGCGTGATATATAGGATGAGGGTTCGCTTTCGACTCGTCGCTTTTTATCATATCATTTTATCACTTTTTAATACAATAAAAACTTGACACTCCGTGTGAATCGAAGCCATTCGTCCCTTTAGTCGCATAACTACTTGGAACGCCGTAAACTGAAAGTAATTCTTTTTTGTCACAAGCGAGTATGTAAAGTTACTTTTTAACGCTCCTCGTAAAAGATACAATGACAGTCTAACCTCCCGAAGCTCGAAGTAGGAGATACTTTCTACTTTTCTGGAGAAAAAATAATAACTTCCACTTTTATCCCTTTTCGGAGGAAAGAAGAAACTTTTCAATACACCCTTAGGAATATAGGTTATATTATGTTTTCCGATCGGTTAATGGTTCTTGCTTTGTATTATTTTGGGACATTACATTTCCTGCGTCTTTTTTTAATGTATTGCAAGATTACGATGTGATTCAGTTTAAAATGTGCATATTGAAATTGTTAAACAATGCGGATATAAATGCTTTCTATAAGCTTTTATATAGGAGCTAATTATGTGTAGAAATAAGTCAAATATGTAATTATTTATTATTATACAAAATGTATTCATAATTTTGATGTTGGTCTCAATTATCCTTACAAATTTGTGTAAAAGTTTCAATATATAAGTTAGTAACAAAAATACAAAATTAATTTAGCTACAAGTGAAAATACAGTTTTACGATTTCAAAATTATTCTTACAATATATACTAACACATTTGATGAATGATAATTCTAATTAAACAAATTTAAGTAAATTAAATTTATCCATAAGTCAATATTTAATCTTTTTGTATGTTTATATATATAAAGTACAGTAAAAAACTATACACTGAAAAAATAGTAATGTAAAATTTACTATATTTTATAACGATTGCAGGATATAATTATTATATCCTAATAACACTGTTAAAAAATAATGTCTTAGAAGTCACGATTTTAAGACACAAAGTTATTTAAGTCACTGGTTGTCTTAATATACAATATTGTACATTAGATTAAGACACTTAGGCGTCTTAATTAAGTCGCTTTGTGTCTTAAATAAGACACTTTATTATATATTTTTTATATATTATACATATTTATTATATATATTTAGCAGTGAATATAGATATTATATAATATATTATAACTGTATTATATTAACATTAAGAAGCAAACCATCCCACGATTACAATATTATTTCTTTCAGTGTAGAATATGCCAAATATTTATATTACTTAACAAATATAATAATGAAACAGTAAAAAGTATCTACAATTTAAATAAATCACATTTATTTCTTAACGAAACTAATATTTTCGAAACTTCCGTTTCGCAATCCCAAATTATTAATGTTTTCGTTATAACTTTTAGACTACGAATTCCGTAGCACAAAAGACAAATGCAAATGCCTGAACAACTTTATTA
>JABFQC010001027.1:0-21530 GCA_022817085.1 Psilanteris sp. ZL-2020
ATATAGTAATTTTTCGTAGGATGTCTGCAATACTGAAATTAAATATAGTAAAATCTTTATTTTCAAAAACTCCATCTTACGAGTAGTAGTAAATATAGTAATTTTTGATAAAACGTTTTCTCCGTGCGTGTAGTTTCTTACAGCTTAGGTATTAATACAATAATTATTAATACAAATATAAACGAATAAAAGTATCAGTTTTGAGAAATAAAATTAGTTACAGCCACATATGAGTACTTGAATGCAAACTAGAATTAATTATATTAAAAATGTATTTAATTATTGACAATTAAAAGAGATGAAAAAATTGAATTTGTTTATAGACCCCAAAATGTCTTCTCTGCGTGCACCGGTACATTAAGCCGTCTTGGTATTCATGTTCTCTTTTTTGAATTCGGGCCACCATATATCAAATTAATTAAAAATTCATTGAACCGCAAGAATCGTGTATCTTTGAAAAGTTTTTTTACCGTCGAAAAGGAGGACCACTTTATTATACGGCATGTTTTGCTGACCTTTTTGGCGGTGTTATGTTTGGCCCTTGGAAGCTTTCGATGTCTATAATAGGGCCAGATCTGGACTCGGAATCGCGTGTACGCGGAGACTGGTTTGACGCCTACGAGGCTGGTCATTGTGTTTCGGTATCGGCTCACGAAGTGGACCGATGGGTTTCCCTTTAATAGCTTCGTCGACATCGTGCCCCGTCCAGAAACGCTCGCCTATTCGAGTCGACCCGGCAAGTCCCGTGCACAGAGCTCGTGCTTTTTGTAGATACGTAAAACCTGCCACCGCACCTGCGATGGTGTCCCCTCATCTACCAGTCATTAATTAAGTTCCCGTCACGAACCCAATATCGTATTCACGGCTTTTATATCTTGTATCGTAAGCAATTAAAAGTGCGTCCCGGCATGAATTCATTACGAACTTTATTAACTGTTCTAATCGTTCAGTTATTCAGGATTCGAGTATTTCAATTGAATATAGTTAGATTGTAATGCATTAGAGCAGTATATCAAACGCGCTTAATCAAAGGCTACGTTATTATACCACAAAATTAATAGCAATAAAATGGTACAGTTCTGTAAAATAAATAGAATTTGTTCGAACAAATTAAAATCATTCGTTAATATCGTGCTAGATCGATTTATAAAATATAGTACAATTTTATTGTAGGGTTCATGTACCTAAATTATTAATTTTTAAAGATAATATATATTATTGTAATGCATTTTTTAATTATGTTCTTTATTAAATAATAATATGGTGAAAAATTAAGTAGTAGAGATGTGCGGGAATTATTAAATTCAATAATTAATTTGATTATAATGACAATAAGTTTATACATATCCATATAAATCAGCGTTAATTAATTTTCATTCTGACCATAATCTTTTATCAGAAATGATATCGAAGATTAATTTAATATTATATATGAATGAAATAAAAGAAAATGTATTCACATCATTGACAACATACATTTAATAATTTATTACATAACAAATCAAAATTTATTTGAAAATACTATAAAAATTACTGGTATTATATATTAAAATTGTCGCAGTATAATAGAAAAAAAAATTCATAAAAGTATATTTTATTCTGTAAGTAAATAATTTTATTGAAAAGAAAATCGTCATCATATCTCTGGCATATTAACCCTACGTTTTTATAAATACGAAATCAATTGTTAATTACTTATCTTAATTTCTTTTCCGCGCGTGGTTCTAATATCTCATATAGACTCCAGCCATTTCTGCTAATACAAACATGTTTATTAAATTAATAAATTGGATAGTCTTAATTACTTAATTAAATATGTCTCGAACCGAAGAATTAATTATAAATAATATATCACAATTTCACAGTTCGATTAGTGTAATTAATTGTATTCAAACAATTGTATAAACAATTTATATTCGCGAGACGCTAAATATAATCCCGCAATATAATCATAAATTTGCGTTCCGAATAATTTGCGCAATGCATATCGTGCGTTGGTTCATTAATTGATTGCACGGGCATTTCATTGAGAGTCTTGTTTAGATATTCATGTATTAAAGACAACTCGGCGCGTCTTTTCTTACCAGAAGTACAATTTCAATTAGAGTCGTGCACTTGATTAATCGACATTTGCGCACATTATTTCGTTTATCGTTACGGTTAAAATAATAACTTTAATCAACGTGTCAGCACCGAAGCAAGAGGGTTGGCTTATTTTTCATCGGTTGGTAACGCGATGAACCGATTTTATTTACAACGCGACGATGCTCGTCATCAAGGAAATCGAGTCTTATTCGCGAGCATGAAATAATGCCGCGCGAAATTAGAGGAACTCCTGGCGTGGCGAATGACGTCAAGTCGCCACTCGGGTTATTTTGAGGTAACGAAAAGAAGAGAGAGGTCGAACTCCCGCGAGTCTGGTTCGGGTCAGCTCGTGTCGTTTTCTCGGATCACCCACGCCACCCTCATTTTGGATTCAGTCCAAGATACTAGACATCGTCATCAACACAAGCTGCAATTTAGTTGCAAAAAAATTTCTTTAGTTTATTCAGTCACCAAAAAGACTGGCATATATTCGTACTAACGAGACGTAATTTTTTTTAACGAACAAATATATTATAATTATTTGTATATTCGCAATCAATACTGCACATTCAAATGTTGCGTTCGGACAATAAATGACTTAATAATTTTGATTTATGGTAAAACTTATATGGAAAATGAAAAGGCTAAATAATGTGTATATTTCGGACAAGAAACATAATTGTTATAAAAATTATCTTCGAAAATGTTTCGATCTAATATTTTCAAAATTTAGTTATTATTTATGAAAATAATGTAACATATTTGTAAGTATTAAACCGAGCAGATAACCATAAAATGAATTTTTTACGACGCAGAAAATATAAAAAGAATAAAATATTTATAAATATAAGTATTTCAGCTCTTCTACATATTTTATAGATTCGGAAAGAATAAAACGAAATACTGAAAACGACTAAGACGAATCGACCTTCTAAAAACGAAATGCCTCTATTATCGAGGTTTAAGCAAATAAAGGAACAAATAAAGAACAGTAAAATTTATTTATCCCGTCTGTGAGATCACGAATCTTGGAAAGTACTATCCTGGAGAGTTCTCCAAGATCGCGATCTGTGTACAGAAAATGGTCTGCGTGGGTGCAGCGGTTTCGCTGGCAGAGTTCCAGAACTCGTGGGAGGTTGACCAGGACTGATAGACTGACCTCAGCCTCTGACCTCTCCCGAAATAACCTCCTGCGTCTTCCGTTCTCCTCCGCGCGTCTCATTTGTGAGCCCTCGCGGTACTCTTCGAAAATTCCGCAGCATATTTATCCCGCGTGACGTGTCTATTTTTGCGTTTCCACTCTGGACGAACTGTTTGTTCTTCTCGTCAAACTGCTTTATTCTCTTATATTTATTACGCTCATTCTCTTGGCTTTTAAATTGCGCTCAATTGAAAAACTTTTGTCATACAAATAATTATCTCAAAATTATAACATTGTCAAATTGTTAACAAATATAAACGAAATTTATAAAGTCGATCGAGTAATGCCAATATTTATATTGCAGATAAATGTTTTTATTTTTCTAAAATAAATCATAAACATTAATATACATCTGAAATTAATATTTCAAAAATTAATTTGGGTAACATTTTAATTAGTTATTATATTTATTATATTATATACTTTTTAGTATAATATATTAGAAAATTATAAATTTAAAAATTAGGAATATATAGTTGATTATGTTATTGTCCATCGTTGAGACTACCATATAAATACATTTTCAAGCGAATTTTTTTCATTATGTTTAATTAAAAATGACTTTTTTTTCATTATTTCGAGCGAATATTCCTTCATTTGTACAATATTTTGTTGTTTTTGGTTTCATCTACCCTTTCTCGGGTCATGTTTTCCTTTCGCCCTTTTTTTCGATTACGTCTTTCTCGGCGGCCAACGACGAGCGCGAGAAATTATGATGTGGGCCGCAAGCGAGCATACTGGCTTGGGTAGGTAATTCCATTAAGATGCAAATTTGCTAATAATTCCAACGCGGGTCGCAGCTTGTCGCGCGCGCTCGCGTAGATAGCAGATATATACATGTGCACCGATAGCCTAACTAAGGGGCGTGCATACAATTACTAGAACCCGACATCCAGTAGTGATTTTTAAGTTCTTTCCAACCTTTTTCTCGAGACAATTTATTTCTTTCTCATTTTTTACTTGCGATAAATTGTTAGGAGCACAATTACGCGACGGAAAATAATTTAATATGTGAATTTGCTATAAATACATATAGGATATAAAATTATCACACAAAATTACAAAATGCATTCGAAATTCAGTTTATTTATATTAAATTGCATATTGACAAGGGTTCCAATTAAAAGTAATGCAAAAGGGATATTTTGTAGATCTATCTTTTTTGTGACAATTAAAATTTTGGTCTTATACTAGGATATTTTTGAAACTGTTTTTATACGATGTTAGAAATTTGTCTGGTTAATACTATTCTGGTCAAACTAAACATATTTTATTGCAATCATTACCAGATTTTTATAACCATTACTAGAATTCTGGAGTTGGTTACAATAAAAAAGGCTGAGTTTGACTAAGCTGATAATGTTTATCACAATTTTATAACGATTACCGTGGATACTATAATTTATTTTTTTATGTAATATTAGAAATTATTTTAAAGTAATATTAGGTATCTCTATCATTGCTGGATATTTTAACCTCTATTAAAGTCTTTTTGCGAAAGTTAATTAATTTATCGTTTTAGTGAAATAGAAAAAGACAAAAAAGAATGTTGTTATAATTTTCGTCAACTACACTGCTAAAAACATACAGTACAGGTGTCTTCTTTAAGACACAAAGTGACTTAATTAAGACGCCAAAGTGTCTTAATCAAATGCACAATGTTTTCTATTAAGACACCTGGTGACTTAAATAAGACACTATGTGTCTTAAATGTAACTTTTTTAAGACACTTTTTTTTATCAGTGTATATATACAAATATCAACATTAATATTATCTGATTTTTTTATTATTCAGTTAATTATATAGAACATGGAAATTCTATATAGAACATTGACTACTATGCGTTATTGAAATTTAACCGTTATTGTCATTTATAATGAAATAAGATAAAAATTAGTTTTACACGAATATACATTATGTGATTAAACAAATCGGTATTAATAAACTTTACAATCATCAGTACATTTCAATTTTCTTAATAGCCATTTTGATGAAACATAAATTTTAAGTTTTCATTACCAATCTAAAGTTTTATCCCGATCTTCCGTTGATCGACAAATTTGAATAATTTGAATACTCGTCTAAGTTTCAAACGAACCCAATTCCTTTGCAAACGTCTGGAGTTAGTAATTATCATTTACTATTATACCTAGTATTTATATCTTTTTTGAAAACGCACGGTTTTTTTATTTTGCGACAGTGAATACCGCAAAGTTGGTAGAACTTGCAGTTAGCGAGTTGTAAACAAGATGGTACGGAATCACTGAAAAAAGAACCTAATAAATTTAGGTTCATAAAAGTACTTTATTAGTTGGTAAACCTTTAAGTTAGGGCCTGAGGCAAGTTGCCCCTTCCCGTTCTGGGCGGCCCTGCAAGTCCTCATAAACGATATAACCGTGCATGCATATGGTTGTTTGCGCCTCCTATCCTTTCTCGGCAACCGAGATCGGCGCGTCGGGAGGGCGTTTTTCCAATTCCCAAGCTCTCTTTGGCGCCTACGCCATGAATTCATTATCTGTGTACCGCGGCCCGATTTAATTGCCGCACGTTACTTCGTTATCGTGTCCCCCCCTCTCCTGTCCCCCGGATGCCCGCACGAAGACTCACGTACATTCATACGCACGCCCGATGACAGCGAACTGAATAGTGCTCGTGGAATATATCTCGTCAGTTGACCATTGCCAAGTGGAAAAAGTTGCATATTTGAACGAGTTATTTTAATGATATAATAACTTTGCTTTTTTCCAAACAGCGAACTTCAATTTTGTTGCTCACATTCGTGCGATATAAATTGCAGTGATACATATTTGAAGCATATCATATTTATCAGTTTTTATAGAACAGAACTGTTTTTCTTCTTTGCATGTAAATAACTTGAAATTCGCCCGAGAATAATATTCACTTTCACAAGAAACACGTGGATATATCTTGAAGAATTCTTTAGAACTTAACTTGTAATTAGACTGGAATTTAAATCACATTCAATTGAGTAACATATGACAATATATGCAAAGTAAGATTTATTAGGTTGATTTATGTGGTTTGAACAAATTTCATTATCTGTACTTAGAATACCATTTTAGAGTTGAACTAAATGAAAAAATATTATCAGTTATAGCAATATGTATTGGAGTAAATGATTGCGCATTAATACAAATTGTTATAATGCTTATAATAATTAAACTTCATTGTGTAATAAAAATATATGAAATATATAAGATATTTTAAAATATTTTTATAAAATGAATATAATGAAAAGTTGATGACAATAAAGCTAGCACTCCCCATTTGTTGCAACTAAAAATAAACTTGCCAATAATTAAGAACTAATTAAAGACTAATTTGTACCCCAAAAAAAAAACTTTTCGTTGATTTCTTCGTAAATGATACGGAATGCGCACGAAATAGAGAACATTACAAATAAAAGTAACAAATTATTTTTAAATGATAAAAAATATACGATTAAATTCAGCGGACTGTGAAAATGAGTAAATTATTACGTGTTTGTAAGAATTGTATATATCATCACATGCGTGATATCGTCACCAAAAAATGACTTGTTGAACGAGTGAGCAAGTCGTCGTTTCCAGGGATATCTAATTACTCGCATGACCTATGCCTGAATGCTTTCACGCATCGCGAATGCCCGTGGTTCATACGAATGTTTTCCACAGTCGACCCAGATTGACGTTTCTATTTATTTTTGCTAACCACCAACGCCTCGAATCATCTATATCCGGAACGTGACAGGTCGTTGCATCCGCGTATTGGTAGATTCATATTTTCAGGAAATAACACCTAAATACACCGGTCGTTTATATTAATCATCTACTATATGCATAACTGGAAACATGCAATTGGCGATAATTCATATCTTATTTTTTTCATGTAAAAACAATACACAGACGTCTGACCCGTATACAAGTAGTGTAAGTAACAGAAATTAGTTACTAATGCATATATTTTCTATATTTTTTATTATATTGTATAAATTAATTGGCTATTTAATAATTTCATAAAAATTAAATCAAAACAGTTTTATAAAACGTATAAATTAGAAATTTTCTGTAGAAATAGTTGAACTTTGAAATTTCAGGTAAAAGATTTAATTAAATTTATACATATATAAATACGTTTTAATGCAAACCCCATCTTTTTGTCACAATTTTGAATCGTATAATTAGAGCGCTCTACAGTGGAGTGTCCTCAAAATTGTCTATATACGCAAAAAACTTCAACGTATGCTAGTGGAAATATATTTAATCAGCCATATTTTTACTAGTATATGTTAAACATTCTTTTTTCTGTGTACATGTTTGTTTGTACATATAATATATACATAGCTAAAATATAAGTCAACATTATTTTGTATTTGATATAAACTAATTGTTATTTCAAATTCAGTTTTACGTTTTGGAATGATTCGTTTCACAAAATAACAATAGAATAATTAGTTGTTACACTATTTCGTTGTTCTTAAAATCTTAAGAAGAGTAAAAAAAAGAAAAACTTAAGAAGTAGAGCCAAGTTTGAATATTCTTGGTACACATGCACATTTCTTTGAAGCGGCAAAGTAAAGTTGATAATATCTGATAATAAAAAATTAAAATGTTATTACGAAATTATAATGGATACTGCATGGGTATACTTTTAAGCAAAAGTGAAAATATTTAATATAAATGAAAATTTGCTGATTGGTTTAAAATGTAATACATAATTATGGTTATCTTCATTGGTATTCCGATGCGATTATTCTTTTAGTTCGGGCAACTCATCCGAAATAATCGAACTGGAATGCGTAAAAAGTAAAGCGAGTGCAAAGTGGCAATTTAGCTTCTGAAATGGTTGGGATAATTTTTCTTCCGCGACGTCGAACGTTTGTGATGAATAAACGCGGTGCGATTTCCATGCCCGGACAACAAGCGTCGTACATCGAGATGTTATCGGGGACGATTATTTACTACTGGGCCATCAAAGCTGCAGATTAATGGCGAGATCGGTAATGAACGCGGTTGCTGCAACCATCACCTTTTCCGTTCTGGATATCATGCGGCACCGTTTGTGCTTGGAAATATGAAACTCCATATCCCGCATATTGAATGTCGAACGCAACGTTATCTTAATTATTTCAGAAAGTACATTAATCAAGAATAAATTATATCGGAACTCGGATGCACGGATACTGACCAAAACTTCGGTATTTGATCGTCTCTCATAAACGAACTTCAAGTTTTTGTTTGATAACCGAAAAGCAATAAATTGTCTGCATTATACTTGCAAACTGTCATACACCGACAAAAGTTTATAGATTATTGAATGAATTACCTCAGTTGTTAGACGGAAATTACAGCATTATGACTGTGGTAATTAGTTGTAATAAACTAACTAAAAGTTTAATTTTGATAGTTTACATACATGTATATTCATTTAAGAATTGAAAATTAAAATTCTGAATTCTTAAAATATAATTATGTGTAATATGTATGATATAATGATTCATAACGCGTAAACCAAATTTCTTTTTTATTTAGAGAGAATAGTTAAATTTTATAATACGTTGTAAATTTGACTATTTGAAATGAAGAACGTTGTTGCAAATATTTTATTCTGTATTTAAAATCGGTAACCAGAAATTAAGATTAAAAAATAATTTGTTATACCATAAAAAAATTATTTAATTTTATTTACGATTTACATCGTTATATATTTACGGAGTATATTACGTAATTTAATGTAAAACATTATTTACATTATAAATTTTCACGAAATTTGTATTTATATAATCCTTTTGTGTCAATTTTGAGAATCCCGTGGTTTACCTATATTCCAATACTTAATGAATATTAAAATATTACTATTTTAACGACCAGTTTCACAGACAAAATAAAACATTCAGTTTTATTATTTAATAATTATTTATTGATTTAATAGTCAAACGTTTCGGTCATAATGTGGACCTTTTTCAATGACTCAATAAATTTATCTATGTTTTTTTGTATATTTGTTAATAATTTGAAAATATATATCGTACGATATATATTTCACGTCAAGATGTTTGTAAGTTATTACTGAAACTTATTTAACTGGTCGTTAAAATAGTAATATTTTAATTAAAAATTATACAGACGTTAATTAATTAACTAACTTAATGAATATCATATAAAAATTAATTATTTTTTATACTATTGTTTATATATTAATATATTTATACAATGCATTAAGTTGATTTGATCCATTTTTACCATTATAAAATAAGTTTTAAATTTTTTATTATCATTTTACTCTAGTACACGCAGAAAAATAATGCTTTAAAAATTATTGAAAGTTCAGTAAATATTATTAAAAACAATCAGTAATTCACGGATAAAACAAAAATTCAGTCAGAAAATTCCAAACTTTTACTGTAAACATTGATGAATTTTCATTTGTTTTCAATTTTGTTTACAAGCATTCATCAGTGTTTACTAAAATGGTGGTTATTTGTTCTCCTTGACAATCCTTATAATTCTACATAGACTTTTCTCAGTGTATGTATAATAAAAACTCAATGTTATATTAAATCCAACATTTAATTTTGAAGCTAATTTCTTACGCATGTCATAATTTAAATCCGCGCGTATAAAATGTATCTTTTTCGTTTTAATTACTCATCGAATCAATATTTTATCACATCTTGAATATTTCTCGCAAGTTTGGAATATATCAAACCAGTATTCGTATGCAAAATGCAACGACGCTAATTTAACTTGTATATATATATTTTACAATACACACGAAGACATATATACATACACTTCCATCTTTCCTCATCATCATACAAAATTCTATCAGTCAATAATTGAGCCTTCGAAACTCGTATAAAATTCATTCTGAAATATAATTGAACAAATAAAAGTCGAGCGACTTATATTCATCAAAAAATGTCATCGGTTATCGATTCCGCTCGCACGATGATTTATTTGAGGATAGCGACACGTAACGGGGTGTTCTTCATTACATTTATCGTGCCAATAAATCTTGTTAAAAGCAAAGAGAGTGTTGGAGTCCAATCAAGGTTTTCGAAAACGGATCCCACGTATCTCCGGTTCGCGAGTTATCAACGTGCAACGACGGGTCGGAGTGTCTCAGGTGGATCGGTTCAAAAACTGGTACGCAATTGGTATCGATGACGCGAGAGGAGCCGCGAATGCCGAGCAATAAATTTGCCGAAGCGGCTGATATGAGACGGGCGTGGGTCGCAACGGGTCGCAGTGTTCTTCTCGGTGCCGGTGCTGGAGTTGGCCGCAGCTGCTTGATTTACGCCGCGGTGTCACGATGCACCCAAGAGACTATCGTCGTGTTTCCATTTTGCTGCGACCGAAAATAGATACGCGACGCCGACGCCGACGACAAAAGACGACGACGTGCGATATGGCTTCGCCACTTTGTCTTCCGTTGAATGAAGTTGCGTGAAAAATTATATCTTATTTCATTCCGTCAGGAGACTTAAATCAACTCGGAATTTCAAATGAGATGGTCTACGATAGATGAAGATGTTTTAATAATGTTCTATTTGATTTCGAGTTTCGCTTCTGAATGGAAAATACGGTTCGGATGAAAGATGGGCTTAGATAAAATATACACGATACGGATAAGATACGTTGGGAGGTGTATTTATTATCACGAACAATAGTACGCGCACTTCTTTTATTTCCATTGTAATTTGAGATTTTGGTATATATATATTTATATATAAATATTCATTATCTGCGTATGCGATTCGAGGTTACGCTTAGTGCATTGTTTAATCCTAATTTAACGTATGAGTTTATTGGTTTTTAATGTATAATGCGCACATTGAATTTCGATTTAATAGTACAATAATTTCAAAAAAGCCGTCTTTCGTAAATTTTAATTTCTTGATGTATTTGGTCTTGAATTAAATTACTATTATTTGTAATAAATTAAAAATTGTATCAATCCGAACGTCTTAAAATAGAATTTTGTACTTTGCCTCTTATTATATATATATATATATTTACGAAGACACGTAAAAGAAAACTGTTAGGCTCTTTGCAAAGCAATATTATTTATATTAACATATAAATAGAACTTGATTTTCGAAATTGATTAAATACGTCGCTAATAAATATCGTCTAATTGATCGAGTTAATGCATTTTTAACATAAGTCAGTCATTTAGCTTTGCGTCAATCGCCGTCTTAGGGAATATAAATTGGTAACAAACCAAATAAAAAAAAATAAGCAGGACCCAAGCCGTTTGAATAGAATACTCGTTAGTTGTAATAAAACGTCAATTCGTTTGATTATTACTGCCAACTCTTTATCAGTACATAAATTTTTTCTAAAACCAACACTTATACTATTAAAGCTTGCGTCGTATTTAACGATCGTCGCCATTTAATAGCTGAAAAAAGCGGAGCACTCCACCCTGTCTTCATCTTATTTGCAATCATATCTTTCTCATTGGTTCTTATGCTACTTCTTGTTCATGTAGCAGTGCTACAGGCTGTATTAATAGACCAAACATCTTGAGTGTTGCGTATCTCGCGGATCATCATAACTTACTGCAGATTTATCTCGCTGTCTGCGTGAAATCACGTACACGTTTAACTCACGAGTGGGCGCGCCTTGTATCGTTATGTTGGTACCAACCTGTTAACCCTTAACCAGTATACAGTGAAATAAACACACATTTACGTTATTTTGCATCTCACCGCAGTTGAATTTGAAACCACCAAATGGAGTAGCGGACTCGAATATCTATCTCTCATGGTTAGTTGAAATTTTACATCCTCTTTTGTGGTTGCAGTTATAAAGATCAGAAAAGCGATTGCATCTACGGGAAGTGGTTCAGATTCATTTTTTATGAACTCTTTTGGAGAAAGAAAGGATTTGAAATATATAATAATTATGGTCTAAATAATAACGAAATATAATTGAAATGTATTTTTATTTTCAACAGTATTGGTCAATTACAAGTTTAGCATCAAATTAAAGATATAGCAAGAAACGTAAATTGATATTAATTAAGTTATTCAAATGATAAATGGTATGTTGTGAAAAATAGTAAATACAATTTTCCGATTGCAAAATACCGTTACGCACACACAAAAAAGGATATAGATTTCATCTGAAATAAAGTCGGATGAAATGGAAAAAGTTCAACGGCATTGATAATTCGAATAAGCATTATATGATTTTGAAAAATGTAATTTTAAATTTCATCGCAATTTATAATTATTATTTATTTATTTGATAATAATAAGTTATGATAACAATATTTGATAATAACTTTCAATTTTCTGCTATTGGTCTAAAATATAATAAATTTGTTTTCAATTTTTTGATGAATATTCATCGGTGTTTAATAAAATCCGGCGAAAGCATCTCAAATCAAATTGTTTATTAGCAGAAAATAATTGTTTCGCATAGTGAAACGATCGGTAATTTTGCCAAACGGAATGTCACGAATTGAAATTTATTCGTAATGCAAATTTGTAAAAAAGACGTTGATAATTATAAAAGGATAAACGAATAAAAAGGAGAGAAGAAATATAGCAAAATTATTCCGGCCACCCTAGAATGACGCAGTGAGCGAGCGTAATCCTAATGAAGCGATCTAAGAACCAAATCGGTTATATTTTGTCTCCGTCTTTCTCCCGACTGAAATCGACAGAAAAAACGCTTGAAAAAGCGGGGACATAACAACGGGTCAACTCTGATAAACCGGTAAGGCGAATCGCTAATTAAACGCAGCAGCAATTAGTAATTACGGTAGCGTTAGTACACCTAACCCCTCCCCCTGCCGCCAATCAGAAAAGGCGTCTCGAGTCTGGCTCGAGAAGCTCGTGTTATCAGCAGTCGAGTTTTTCATTGATGAACCACAGTAGCCATCTCGGTAAACCGGTCTCGCGGTAATCGGTGGGGCAAACGCACTCGAGAAAGGGCGGACAGGATTTCCACCTGGATGTTTGACCCCGGGTTAGTGAAGTTCCCGACCAACTCAATTTCAATGTTTAATTTTGAACAATCAAATGGTCTTTGCGTTCTTTCAAATTAACCGAGCTTTTGCTAACGAGTATAATCATCCTTTATAAGCATTGTATGTTCTTTTCAATGACGTCTTTAGTGAAATATATAAAACGCATTTTAGTTTTCTAATCAATTCTTCGTTTATTTAAATTAGTAATTTTAATTAATTTATTCAATTCACGCTTTGTGAAGGTCAAGACGAAATACGAAAATATTTAAATATAGATAATAATTATTACAAAATTAAAATTGTGATATGCATAATTCAAATGTAAATAAGTTCAATCGTTCGAATAGTATAATATTGTTCTCCGATCTCGTAAGATGTAAATGTTTTTGCGGGTATTTTAATTTAATTGTGCCTTTATTAGCGATCAAAAACAACATTCTTTCAAATAATTATCAATTTCGAGCTTTTGATCACAAGAACAAAAATGAAACAAATGTCTAGAATTCTTCGCAATCATTAAGTTTGATTCGCCCTTCTCAATTATGTCTAACATCCATAAACCATAATGCAACCGGTGTGCAAAACTTTCGTAAGAAGTGGTTTCATTGACTTTTCTTCGACATTCGAATACACAATGGAAAAAGCGTTGCTTGTGTATCAACGTCGTTGTAACGAGACAATTAACGTGGTATTGTAGCTAACTGTCGATAACGCGTGGATGTGGAATTCCGCAGACATCAGTCATTAAATTGACGACTGGAAACAAGCGATGCATTGAATACCAACTTCGTTGTATTAATAACGTACATTTGTTAATAAGAGCGTAATTAAATTCTTTATCTGAACTACGACACAGTGAATGTGATATTTCCTGTTATAAGCTGCCGATTCCTTTCGTTAGTTACAAAACTGGTTTAGTGATTATTTACTAAATAACAAAACCGTGATATGCAATCAACTTATGTATTTGGATTACTGTTATAGAATGCTGGATTATCTGAGAGTTAATTTGAGTTAAACTCAGATATTTGAATTATTGTAAAAGTGCATGTTTTAATTATTTAATCACTTTGAATATAAATTAATGCACCAATAAAAATTGGACCGAATTAGTGTTATCTCATTGAGTTATATAATTGATGAAAAATATTTGAATAAACTGATTTATTTACCAAATCGGCTTTTCTCTAATGTAATTTCTCGGTCTCGTACTAAGTATACTATACTTATTATCACTTTCATTTAGTTAAATAATACGCACTTTCTGCAAAAATGTCATTATGATAATACTTTATGTAGTTCTAACCCGTGACTCATTAGTATTTTATTTTTCATTAAATTATTGATTTCCTTTTTTTTTGGTTGCGAAAATTTAAAAATAAAATAATAAATAAAAATATATAAAAACGGAATATAAATTTTAAATTATTGTAATGATTAATATTCTTCACGCAATAAACATAAAATAATTTCGAAGTGTTTTTTTTTTAATTACACATTAATTAACTCCTATTTAGTTCAGATTTCTTTGATACATAATATTTTGACACATATATGTTTATCTAATCTTACGGATGATTTATATTTCACTCTGCCGTCAATATGCCTGTGATTTGTCACGGCGAAACGACTCATCGATTTGTATTTTTTTATCAAGTGTCTGATAATTATTGCGCGTGTATAGTTAATAAAAATGGTTGTTTAACGGGGTCGAGTTACGTATTTATACGAGGTGCAAGTGACAGAACGTTGCAACACTTTGCCACTAGGGATTAAATTATTTTCACAGCTATTTAGAATAGAGCGCGACAGGTCAGTTTTTTCGCTCTTATGATGAAATAGTAGAAACTTTTTCTAGTAACTCGACTCGTATTCGTGATCGCTAAAGAAGGGAATGTGAGCGTAATTATCGCGTATTTGCTGCGGCCAACCAGCCGTGAGCTTTGACATTTTGACATGCGTTTCACACACTTTAAGAAAAATTGTAGCCGGGTCGGCTTACCGCCAACTTATGCTAATGCTCGTTTCCCTGTCAGTGGATTTATTTTGACGCCACGTCAAATACTGCATAGATTTTATTGCGAAAATTTATTCTATAATTAATTATTGTTTACTGGCGAAAAATTAATGTAATTTGTATTATTATTTCTCATTGTTCGCACACATGATAGTATTTGATGTACACTGAAAAAAATAATCTTACAAATTTCACCGAACCAGGTAATAATAGCAGGAAAAGTGAGCAAAAATGTAAATTAACATGAGACGATATCATTGTTTTTATCGTTTGTTTGATAATATTTGACATATTTTTAGAAGTTTCTAACCATAATTGATCATCTTATTTACATTTTTACCCATTTTATTACCGTTATTATCTACTTTGGTCAAATTTGAAAGACAAATTTTGTCAGAGTAAAAACAAAAACAAACAATAACAAACAATAACTACATAATAATACAATTCATAGTTTTTAATCAATTGAATTAAACAATTACAAAGTATATCTGTATTTGTCGAAAAATGTTTGAACTGTTTTATGTCTGAATTGCTTCGAGCGGTTCACGATAAATAACGCGTTTGTTTTTCCTGCTGTAAATATAAAATCATTTAGTTGGGCTTAAACGTACGTATTTCAACATTCCATAAGTCAAACAAAGCAAGACATGCACTCTGTTAGGTTACGTCTTTGCGATCTCATTCAAGGTATCGTTAAGCCTTCACCTCTTGACACGAGTATGCAACTTAACATGTCACGATAAAACACGAGCATCTCGGAATACCGCATACTGGTACACCTTCCGGACGACAAGACGCACTCTAATCGTATCGATACGTTATTTTTCAATGCCGAATGCCGGGAATAAGTTCGAATCTCATCAGCGTCTCACGTCCCGGATGCCGCTTGGAAAGCTGTATCATTTGTGAAACAATGCAGTACTTTTCTCGCCAATGACTGAAATTGTATCCGATTGTTTTGCTTCTTCTTTTTCGTCGCGATTTTTGCATTTCCTGCAGAGCCACTGAGCAAAACGTACGAAGATCGTGGTTTCACGGTCCAGCGGTTGCGCGCTTGTTCAAAAACGCACGTATTACCGTTACGTAAATATAGACCAAGCAGTTTACGTAGAGTGTTGAGGAAGTTGGAGTCCGTATTGTCACAGGTTGGTATTATTCTTATTGTTATCGTTAAGATTGACTGACAATAATTTATACGACTCAACATATATTTCAATATACAAAATAATAATCGAGTATGCAACTCGATTTGGAGTTATGCTTTTATTTTATCTTTTTATTTTCTGTGTTTTTAAATCAGTGAATTGGAAATAATACCTGTTTATTCAAATTAAAAATTAAAATTTACATTTTATATTAGTGTCGATTTATAATGTGTATTTAAGAATGTTATTCATATTGTACTGATAAAAAAAGTCGTCAAAATCCAATACATATTCGATAAGGTGAATTGAGAGAAAAATTTTAATTTTTTCATAGAATTTATAGTCAAAAATATTTCACTACTGAACTCCGCTAAGATCACACCATTTGTGTAAAATATTACACGTTTTACATCATTTGTGTAAATTTTGGCAAATCGCGTGATTTGCATATACAACTTATCCTGTATAGTTTAATGAATTCTTCATTACTATCTATATAATTTAAATTGTTATTTTGATAAGGAATGTTATTATATATATACGCTTAATTCGTGTCATTTAATTCATTCATTGGTCCAGTTGGTGCCATTTTACATGGATTTTTTGCAGTGAACATTTTTCATAGTTTACAGGAAAATTCTAATAAATACATTCTACTATAGTTAATTATACAAAAGTGTTCGTTTTGTTATTAAATAATATCGTAGAATTAACTATAAATAAGGGAATAAGCCAATTTAGATACATACAGTTGAAGGTTTCATTTTTTTCTATAATTTTGTCAGTTCAAAAGTATTAAACACGTGGAACGATGGAATATAAAATCCGACAGGATGGTCCTTTATTAACTGTAGCGCCCAATCAGCCGAAACATTTTTGGATCATTGACTTATTTGAAAGTTCAGGACTTTTTGAGCTCACTTCAACCGTGAAAATTTCCGTTAGATCCAGTTTAGATCGCATCAACGAATTAATCAACATTTGCATAATTCATTATAAAATGCCATTAAAATCTACACGCATCTTACGCGAAAAATATAAATTCTAAGAATTCTAATGCATTTATTGCCGCATATGTGTTGAATGAATTACTTCGTATTTTAATATATATTCAATTGGTAATATTTTATCAGCATAATTTAACATAATTTAATCTGAAATGTTTAATAATAAGATGATTAATAGTGTTAAGTGTTGAATACTTCGTCGTAACTAACAGAGAGTCCGTTGATGGATGATGTCAATCAACACTGACCATCAAGACCCTTGAAGAAAGTTCGTTTGAATTTTACTGTCGAGTCCTGAGGTGCAAGAATGACTTTCGATTTGTGTTATATTGTGCATTGTATATTATTACATTATAATAAAGTGTTTAAGTTATTACGTAATGTTCGTGCGTTGGAATCGCGATAATGAGATGTTATGTATTTCGGGAAAATTCAACAGCGCCGTAAGTCGCTGTATATTTTGATAATAATTTTCTAGAGGGATTTGATAAGAAATTAATAATTATATTTCATAAAAATTAAATAATATATTTGAGTAATAATAAGAATATTTATTACATTTTATACGATAAACAGTTAATTTATGTGAACCAGTTTATAACTATATTTACTGTTAATTAAAAGTATCATATAACTTACTTTTTAATTATAGATTTTGTGTCTTTAAACACATGGATATATTTTCAATTTACTTCTGTGTATCATTTAAACACAAATTTATAACGATAATAAAATTAACGTTCTTAAATTTCTTGCGAAAAGTATTGTTTCCGATGACAATGTTTCATCAGTAAATAGAATTATGCAAATTTAGTAATATATTTTTAGCTCAAAGGCTATTTAATTATTAAAAGCATACGGATAATTATTTATATAATTGCACTATATTATAAAATGCATGATATAACTTCAAGTTGTCCTATATTAGAAACACTATTGTCAATTTTAGGCAAGATTATTAAAATCATTTGTCTACATTTATCTCGTATCTTAAAAACTATACCTACAAAATCTACTCATACAAGGAGATTAATATCAATTTAAAATTATTTCATATTAAGTTCGTATATATAATAAAACATATTTCCTACATATTATATATATATATATATTAGAAAAATATATATAAAAAAGATCAAGAATATGCACGACAAAATCTGCAACACCACTACTAAAATAAGAGTCTTAAATCTAGACATTTTTATAAAAAAAGCATAAATAATTTCAATATTAAACCCCCGTCTCAATGTCTTTTCTACGAAAGAGTCTTCAAATAAAACATTCGCATATTCCGTTGATTTGTTCAGTGATAAAATAACATCCAATGGTGTACAGGGTCACCGTGAAGCTGTAATAAATGACGCGAATGCAGTCCTCATTGCAGCAATTTTGAACGACATTTTTTGTATTCGCGAACTGCCACTGTAGCGATCAAACGATAAATAGAGCCCGCGATTGTGTCAGACGTGAAAACGTGCACGTGAGTTGTGCGAGGCATTACAGAAACAAACCTCATAACTAAATGGGAACGATACGTGAGCTTTTCAAAGCGCCGGGATTAAAGGCGTAGCCGTTTGTTTGCGAGGTCGGTAGCGGCGTGGCGTGTTTTCTAAAGTAAAGCAATAATCGCGTGCCTGACGGGTGTCCAGCCGGCTCGGAACCGGCCGTGTCTAGGCTTGGTTCCACACGGTTCCGCGGTGTAATCGAATCGCATCACGTGTTCGCCGAGCATCTTTCGTTCCGTATGTTTATTGCTCATATACGTTAATGCCACGATCCGCGTATTTGCGGATGTTTACATGTGTTCGCATCGTATGGATCGCGTACGCCGCGGTGGATGCGAGATAACAGAGAGAAATCGACCGATTCATTTGGCCGTTGTCGTTTGAGTATTTTTTTGCAGCGTAATAGTTTTGCGCAGCCGCGTCTGTTAAGAAATCATCCGATGTGGGTGTTTGCTTTCCTCCTTTTTCAGTTCTGATAATGCTGTACTGTTAGGCCGACATTACGGTTCTGTGATGAGCAAATTCCGTTTGCGTATATAGCGTACGCCCGAGACACGTGAAAAATGTTTTTTGTTATCGCGCCAGAATTATGAGAAGACGGGCAAAAAGTGGAAAACCGAGCGGTTCTGCAATGCGGTCAGCTTCGATTAATGCTGCGAGTGTTTTGCTTTGCTTTGAATATGTTTTGTTTAATATCTTTCGTAATGTAATTCATCGCAATATATTAGGATCGAGTGTTGGCGTTTTTTTTAGCAAAAAGTGATTGAGCGATTATTGGAATTGTTTTATGCACGTAAAGTGATAAATGCGGTTTGTTATAATTGTGTCATACAAGTAATAGACTCAATACAAACAGTTGTGCTAATAATAATAATCATAAATAATAGTCGTGCTGTTAACAGATACACTGTAAAAAGAAGTGTTCCGTAGAAAACGTTTTCGAAGCTTTTTGGAACACTTATAAGCGTTATTCTTTAAAAACGTTTAAAATGTTCTATTTGGATGTATACAAACATTAGTATTAAAGAACACTTTAATAAAAAGGAACGTTTGAAAAACACTTTCAGAACACTTGTTTTTACAGTGTACACTTCGACTTTTGCGCTTTTTAAAATTTAACTACGATAATATTATAATTTTATTTGTTTAGTAAAATTATTTATTATTGTATTGTTTTTGACGAAGATTTTAATCTATTATGAATTTGTTTATTAAAAAATATTATGTGACTCAACAAAAGATTGAATGAAAAAATATAAATGTAAATTATACCGCTCTGAAGAGGTCTGCGATTAGACAGACGAAACGTTAGTGTTTACAAGAAATTATATGATAAATAATTTTTAATAAAGTATCAAAAAGAAAGAAAAAAACTATCTTTATTTCTAACTATCTTCTAATGGTCATGAAATTATTCGACCACTTTATTAATGTGCTAATAATGCGAATATTTTAACAGTAACACATTTCTATTCTGTTTAATAATCGTCATTGAAGTTATATTCGACTGTAAAAATGTATTCACATTTCAAATATTTTTAATACCAGAAATTAATTGGAATTGTATCAATCATATCATCGTTTTATTTTGTTCAATAAAATATTAATTTTACATCAAACTTGTGTTTTTATTATAAAATTTTTATAAAATCAACAACCGTACAAAGCTTAACATAAAACCGTCCAATTTGATCGTCAATAATTTCTTACAAAATGCGTCCACATTCTGTTACGTTTTGTTTCATTCTTTTCTATTTTAACGATGTCACCTAGATCGGGAATAATTCAGCCTTGGTTTTAGAGAAATATCCGCTCGAACGGGAACTGTACTGTTTTTCGGAGTCACGGAATCCGCGCTTAGGCAGTTAACCGAACGGGTTAAACTGAGCAGTTGGTCGACGAGCGGAGCACACTAATGCGCCACTAATGTCGTCAGTCGTCTTTATGCCCGAGGTAAATGTTCACTCGGGCATTTAGCGCTTGGTATTATGTATTACACTGTCTGTGCGTTGCACTGATTTAGCTGACTGTTCTCCTTCGTTGTGGTGTTTTACGAGCGCCGCATTGGCTTTTTGTCGCTGATTTTTGCTTCCGAACGGAAAAAACGCGCCGCCATTGTTACCGGCGAATCGCCGTTAGCGAAACGAGCGGCGTCCGACTTTGCATACATTCGAGGAAAACAGTCACCAGGGATGCGGGCGCGCAAAATGTGATAAATCGAAAGAAAGGCTTCGACACGAATGGCCCTAGGCCAGCTCGTAAGAACAGAACAATAATTAACACCGATGTACCTAGTTCCGCAGGCGACGCGCATATAAGTGTAAATCACCGGCTTGATGGACAATACGACGCGCGAGTAATTATGTCTCATTTGCGCCAGTTGGCGGCGAATATTTTATTCCAAGTTAGGTTTCGGTGCGAGGCGATATTGTCGGCAATTATGATAAAGACTGTGTTTAAATTAAAATTTAAGTCACCGCGAAAAAAGTTGGTGAAAATTAATTATGGTTTGCTAAAGCAACGTGGCCGGAGAACGGCATTCTTCGGGATTTTAATCAGCCTACTGTGGTATTATTTTACTT
>JABFQC010001028.1:0-21528 GCA_022817085.1 Psilanteris sp. ZL-2020
GAACTTATTCCTCCAGTTCAATACGCTTGTGAGTCTATTAAAACAACAGAAAAGGAAATACGCAGACTTATTGCTCAGTACACCGCAGACCCAAATCGTAACATTAATCCATTTACAATGCGTCTACAAGGAAATATCGATGCCAGTGTTATGGGTGGCATGATTAAGTATAAGGAAGCATTCCTCACACCTGAATTTGCTAAACAAAATCCTGATATGTTGCCACACGTTAATCGTCTAAAACTTCTAATTGTTGAGCAGATTAATGTTCTTGAATCTGCTTTAGTTTTACATGGTCAAATAGCGCCACCTAACGTACAGCCGTTACATAAAAGACTGATTGAACTATTTGGCCAAATGAAGCATACTTTAGGACCATTTACTAGACAAAGATTGGTTACTCAAGACAGTATTATAAAGTATGTTATTGGTTAATTTTTTAAAAAGTATTTAAAAATTGTTGTTTATAAATATTTTTAATTTATGCACAGTTCTCCATTACCTCCTGTACCGAATGAAAAACAACGACCAGTGACATTGGAAGCAGTTGGTTCACGATTATCCCAACCGGACGAAGAGGATGAAGGATTTTATACAAAAGTCGACGGAATACCACCACCAATTCCACAACGTGATGTACGACCCAAATCTGCTGGTTATGGTAGCACTCCTCCTCGACCGACACATCAGCGGTCACTTAGCAAACCTCTAAGTCCGAAATTGCCACTAAGACATTCACTTCCGACTCCTACAGATGGTGGTGATCAAACCAATATGAGAAGCTCTTGGAGTGAACCTGGTCCTGAACCTGCTCCACCTTTACCTCCTAGAGGTTGCAGTAAGTGTCCTTACATTTTTATTTATCATATAATATAATTCTACACAATATTTTTTTATTATCACATAATATATCAAGAACTATATATAATTCAATATTTATAATAAACTTAAAAATATAGACATATTATATATTATTAATTAAATATTAAATCATATATCTAAAAAATTATATTTAATACTCTAATTATTAAAAAAAAAAATATTTTTTATACACACACAAATGTTTTCATACAAATAATTTTAACTTTAACATTTTATGATTATAGATACACTGTGTTAATTATTCTAATTTGATTTATTAAAATTAGTAAAGAATCTGCTTTATATTATTACATATTATATAAACAATGATTTCTTTTGTGTTTTGATTTTTCAACGTTGGTGTTCAACGATTTTTACGATAAACATTCTTATGATTTCAAAATTTATCAAAATCTATTGGTGTTGTTATTACATATATAATTTATATAAATCGAAAATATCAGTGGTTCATTTAATTTTATTTTTTCATTTACTTTCATCATTAAAACATTATTTAATTTATTTTGTTTATTTATTTTTGTTTTATTTTAGTTTCTTTAATTCTCAACGTTGGAAAGAACAAACGCAATAATATTTTGTATCGTATACCTCGCTTACGTAAGTTTTATACACACTTATAAAATTTTTATTTGCAACATCTATATTATCACAACACAACAATATTTGTTTCACTTTTTTTTTAGCAAATTAACATATATCGTGATGTGTGCACTCATACTTTCAGCCCCGGATAAAAGAGATTCATGTGCAGGATCGATTGGTCCTCCACATCCACCCAAACGACTAAATCAAAAACGTAACTCTGAATGGAACAGCGTTGACGATTATTCTGATCCGTCGAATGATTCTGACTTACGTGACAGCGGTATTTCAACTGCAAGTCTTATGGACTTTCAATCACAGCTCACCAATCTTAATAATCTCAGTTACGAAGAATTTGAGCCACGTATAAGGTGCAATGACGTGCTCAACATCTCGTCAAATTCTGTGATAAACACACTCAGCGTTTCTACAGGCAATTTACCAAGTGGTACATTCCAGAGCTTGCAAATGAATTCGGATGCGGAGGTATATTGCAATCGTCAATATACAAAATATTTTACATTTAAAAAAAAGCGATAAATGTATAAATTATTGACACTATTGGATAAAAAAATTGTTCGTTATAATAATAAATTGAATAGATTGAATAAATATAAAAGTTTTATTTTATTTCGTTTTTAAGTAATAATTAACCATTGGTTAATTAATCAAAATTATATAATTAGTGTATATAGCATATAATATAGTGTATATAGCAACAATAACTTATAATAACGAAACTTTTAGGTAAGTCCTCCACCGATTCCGCCAAAAGCCCATCAAGATACACCTTCAACAGCACCATCAACTTTAGAAAGGCCCATTAGTCGTACCCAGTCCGGTCATACCGAAAACTATTCCGTACCGAAGCTGCAAACGCTCTCTGTAGCCTCGGATACAGAGAGCACTGTGTAGAAACAATTCTCCTAGTCATAGAGTGCGAATTATTGTTATGTCACAAAAACAAGACGGTTTCGAATACATTCGAAACGTGCATTTCTCTTTTTTAAATATCGCTTTTCTGTCATTCATCCACAATTGTAAATCACGATTGATTCCGATAATTGTAATCAAGTTAAGTCCTCTATTTGTTTTGAAGAAAAGGAAGAAAAAAAAAAAACAAAAAAAAACATAAAATCTAAAAAAATTAAAAAAAAATAAATAAATAAATACAAGAATATAATGAAAGTTTTGACGCATAAGCGGAGTCAGTTTGATTTCGATATGTTTTTACATATCTAGAATACAATTTTAGATTCATTATGTTGACAATTATTTAATTTTATATATAAAAGTGACGAATATATAATTTTTATTTGTTTACAACCAATTTTAATGGAGGTACTTACTTGAAAGAGATATTCTATTTCTTTTCCATTTATGTAATTTTTACATAATAAAGAGTCATTCGGAAGTCATTTTCAAAGTTCCGAAATCAATTATAATTGATTAAAATAGTACGGGTGCAATAACTGTTTATGTCACGCGTGCGTGATCTTCGTGCAATAGTCTGAGAAACAAAATATTAATACACACAATTATAACAAATCAAAAAATAATTAATCAAAGTCTATATTACTTTTTGAAAAATATTTACACAAAAAAGTTACAGACTACAAACGAGATCTGGAATGAAAAATGACTTCGCTTGTGAAGTATCTTAAGATCAAAGTAGGATATAATTTTAAATTGCACAAACGACTTGATTATGTCGTTATGTAAAGTGTGCTGTCGCCATACCAAAAAAAAAAATAATTTTAAGTACGCAATTATATATATATATATATATTATATATATATAATTATATATATATATATTTAGTGACAAATGTAAAGTAGCATAAAATTTATACTGATTTACATATTTGTGTGCGTGAGTATGTATGTTGTACCAAATGAGCGTGCGGGTACCGCGCTAAAAAATAACAATAATTATTATAAGAATCAAGCACAAACAAAAAGAATGAAAAAATGTGAATTCAATTTTTTGAATGTTTAACCCCCGGAAACTTAAATATTCTTTTTATAATCATAGTTTATATTTTCAAACTGAAATAAATCATGCATTATATAATAACGTCAATTTATACCTTTTTACAGTTTGGTAACATATTTAACTCCAAAACACTGCCAAAAAAGCCTGCGCACAAGCTTAATAAAATTGGTACTTTGATAAACTCGCTTCATTTTAATGAATGTTTTATTCTTACTACTAATTGTAACGCTAATAATAGCCATAAGTTGTAAGTGAACAACATTTTTCGAATATATACAATCAGTAAATGGTAAATTAATTTAATGGAATAAAGATAAAAAACAACGACGTAAATATACGTTGAATTTTAGTCAACGACGACATTTTTTCAGATATGTATCAATTACCATCACGCTATTTTGTAATTTATTTATATTTTCAATAAAAAAAATAAAAGTAATTTTTATCTATAACTTATAGGTTTATGAATATATTTAACACCACTTATTAAGGGTATATAAATTATTTATTTTATTTTATTATGATCTGTTTCGTCCATATAAATATATACAAAATTTTAAGTATTACATCACATAATAATATTTCTTTAAAAATCACGATGAAATATTGGCAAGTAGGAAAGTATATAAGTAAAATATATACGAATGAAAGTACGAGTATAAAACAAGACGGAATGTATCAAATTGCACAATACTGAGTATAAAACGTATTCTTACAAATAGGACTGGGTCAAATTTGAATACATTGTATAAAATAGACAATAAATAAGTAACAAATTATAAATATAATAATAGCTACAATCAAAAATTTTTAACGCTATTAATAATTTTTAACATAAACAAATTTACTATAATAAAAATTTAAAAATAATAAATAAAAAATGTACAATTTCGTTTCGAAAAAATTTACAACATAATATGATTATTAATTTAATACGTTTGCCATTTGGCTTTATTGGAAAACGAGTTCTATCCAGCCCTGCTTGCGAAATATTACGTAACAAGATAACTTTGAATAAAAAATATGTTCAACGAAAATATGAAGTCTTTATGGTCAGTCGATTATCGTTGATCATTAACTTTTTATTCAAAATTGATAAATCTATCGTAAGAAATAGAGATCATTATTCCCGCTTGCCCAATCGAAGCGTTTGCTGTCATCAATTTGTACGAAATTGCATATTAAAATATTTTAATTTCTATACTTTATAATTTGAAATTGTACGTTTGATTGTTCATTTTGACAGGCGTATTCGTCGATTGAGACGGGTCGTTCATTCACATTTCTAAAGTCATCCATTTTCGAAATAAGAAAAGTATAAGTACAGTTGCATTATAGTAAACAGGCACTCACACATACTATAATCAGTATATGACTATAAAGTCGTTTTTTGAGTACAGTCATGGCCACTGTTTAATTGATAAATTTTTTGTCGTTGCGCGGAATGGCTTAACTTAATCTATTACTTTGTACGGTGGTTTCTTTATCATTCAAGAGATTTATTACACGGACGTTTCAGCATTAGTATCCTTCCTAAAAAATAATATTTTTGAAATTAATCAAAGACTTTTCATACGTATAAAAAACATGCACATATTAATTAGTAAATACATTTATTTAAATCTACATAGGTATATTAACTGTATTCGACTAAAATATACTCATATCAAATATAATAATTAATATATAAAAGCAAAATGTCTATTGTTAATTTATTTATTAGGCTTGCATCCAAGGTATCTGACTGTTGAAATTTACAAGCAACAACCGACTTAAAGGAAATTTAAGCTTATAAAATTTCATTTGCGAATTCAGGCATAGGAAATATTCTTATTTATTTATATATTTTAAATGTTTTAATCATAATTCAAAAAGGTAAATTTGAAAAAATTAAAATAAATATTGAATTATATTAAATTCTAATACTCGATCATGCACAACTCATAATTATTACATAAATAAATTATTCCTCAAATAGTAAAATGAAAAACTCATGCAAATAAACCCAAATCTTACCTCTTCACTACAATCAGAGTAAGCAGAGATCATAGAAAATATATGGTTAATTTAGAATGTTCCATCACCACCTTATTTAGATTAGAAAAACCAAGAATTGAAAAAAAAAAACAAAAAATAGGATCATTGAATTAAATCTGAATATTAAACAAAATGTTTTACTAGATTTAATAATATGAAAGTAATAGATAACCATTGTTATATTTGTTGTAATTTGTTACGAAATAAATATCTCGAATATGTTGGTTTAAAAAAATTGATCCTAAAAAGTAATGATATAAAGCATAATTATAGTTAATCAAAAATACATAATTAATTATAAGAAATATACTACAACAATTTTATATAAAATGCTTACTCAGTTTCTGCAATCGTCTGTTCATAATGTTGCTGTTGCTGACGAATTGCTGCCAATTCATTGCTATGTTGTAAATCGTGCGTCAGAGAACTCGTTAATATTCTACCGCTCAAGGGTAGAATATAATCTGGCGCGTCTTCCAATACTGTAGGAGTAATTTTACCTCTCTTCAAACTTCCGAACCTTTCGGAAATGTTCAAATTATCATGGTGTGATCCATGTAAGCTGCCTCCTCTCTTCAAACTTCCGTATCTATCTGAACTACTTAAGTTATCGTGATTCGAGGTTTGCGAATGATGGCTCATACTCGAAGCCAGAATTCGTGACGTCATTGATAATGTATAAGGTGTAGGGGATAATGTATGATCCTCCTCCGCAGTGTAAGGAAATAGATATTTTTCTCCAATGTGAAGTTTTTCTTCTCCTTCGGAATAATTTTCATCAGTTTGTAAATGAGTTTTTTGTGGGGAATTAATGTCTGGGTAAGGCAATGGGTTTGGACTTGCAGTTTTGTTCGACATTATTTCATTGTCGGACATTGTTCCTCCGGACCATTGGCTTCCGCGAACATCAACTGTAATTATTATATTCTCAATTAATTAATTTATTTCGTAAACATTATTATTATAAATATTATTCGAATTAACTGCTTATTAATTTCATATTCAAATACAATCCATAAAATTTGAAATATAAAACTGGTAATATCGTAACTTCATTATTTATTGAATCATTTAATGTTTTAAATTATTAGTTTTATCAATTTCAATTATAATTATTATTTTATTTGATAAAGATCTACTTAATAACAAAACGAATTCTTACTGTTTGTCGGCAAATAAGCTTCAGGTATTTGTGAACTCCATCTTGGTGCATATATGGGTTTAATATTCGGAAACAATTCGGTATTCGAGCATAGTATGTTCAACTGGTCCACAGGATTACTATGAATGTTTGGCAAATAACTGTGTGCCATAGGTTGTTGCGTGGAAACTCCCATACTCTTGTGAGTTTTCTTGGTATTCGCTGGAACTTCTTCGTCGTCAGAACTATGGGAACTCGCTAAGTCGAGACTTCTTCCACCACCTTCGGCTTGGGATCCGTCAGAATCAGATTCAGAGTCTTTTCTCGGTTCTCGAGAATCGCTCGTTGTGTCTAAAATGTTCAACAAAATGTATAATTTCAACAAATTGATTGAAATGCGAATAAATTATTTTAAGACAAAATAATATCTTTGGAATGATATAATTTACATACCCTGTCTAGAAGTGATACCCGAATGATGATGAGTTCTAGAGGCATAAGGGTCACGATCACTGTTATAATTACTCGTTGAAGTTGAAGTGTGCCGTAAATGGGCGTCACTGCGGTACGGACTCGATCCCGTTTTGTTCGTGCTTCTTGATGTTGTACTGCTGGTTGAAACCCCTACATGCACTCGTCTATTGGATTCTCCGTTGTAATTCGATGAATATGCAAGAGCTGATCTCTACAATTTGAAAGAAAAAATTGGAATTCGAATGTACGTTCTGATATGACAACGGTTTAACAATTTATAAATAAATAAAATATGTTTATTACCGATTGACCATTCACGTTCTGACTACTACTGCCATTTCCCACGCTTCCGTCGAGGAGCGGCGATTTCCTCCCCATACACTTCAGTACACTAGAATATAAATTTCTTCGCACGCGGCTGTTAATGAAACAGTAGCCAATCAAGCTGAATGAAGCGTGAAGCACAATGGCGATGCTGAGCAAGTATGATAATATCGGTGAATTTTCCGAAGCACTGAGAACGGCTAATGTCCACGTCATACCTAGTAGCGGTAGCGAAGCCACAGATAACCATAGAAGGGTTCTTAAATTTCCAAAACCCGTTATATGTTCTTTCAATGTAAAAGCAGCACGGACAGACATGACTAATATACAGAAATTAATTAAGACAGCTATGCAGATTGGTCCTATTAGTGCCCATATCACAGTTTCATATATTGAAAGCCAACAACTGAAATACAGAATAATATTATTGTTACTTTTGTTAAGAATTGAGTTTCTGTAATATTCTATATGTAGGTATTATTAGTTATGAGTAATATACACACTGAGAAAAATTTGATAGCAAAAATTATAACACAAGTAAGGAAAATTCAAATGTCACATTTTTAAATTGTATATGAATTATCATAAAACATAAAATAAAACTAAGAAAAAATATAATATTTATAGATAATTTTAAAATGTGAGATTATAATTTTAATTGTTTTTGTTTTATATAATACTTTTACTATTGATTGTGTCTCAGTGCATGCAATTAATTTTTTTACAATTTAATTTTAATCATTCAGTTATACTGTCAACCTTATTAAATTTGATAACTTCTTTAATGATATAATAAAATTTTATGTCAATTTAAAATAACATCGTTTGAGAAATTTTAATACAAACTGAAACTGAAAATACGTACAAGTAGAAATTGCCATATTGATCAACTCGAACGCCTATAGTAAGTCCGACAATGACAGCTGGAAGTCCATAGCCCATGGTATAATAAAATCTCATTTGCCCGTGATTAACGTCACGCATTTCTGTCAACATACGGTACAGATGAACCGAATCGACGAGTGTCCAGGCAAATGTACTGAGCCAAGCGTAATGTAACCCGATCGCCGTTAGCTTACACGTAACTTCATTTGACACTAAAGGTCCTCTGGCTTTCAGCGCAATCAAATATAAAAGTTCGCCCATGAATACGCACAATATCAGATTTTTATGTATGCTGTTTGAATTTGTACCAACACCGCGAATAAGAGCTAGTATAAGCAATGTGGCTAGTAAAAGTGGTAGCGCAATCATAAATGCGCTGTAGCTCGTAACATCCTCTAACAAAGATGGTTCCGGTACGTATTCCAGATCAAGAACATCCGTTAACACAGCAAACGTTGACAAATGAAGACAGGAACAATTGATGATAGAATCTGGTGTCAAAAAACTGGTGTCTTCCACTTCAGTTGTACATCCCATCCTGCTCCACTCGCCAATTCTATAAAAGATAAAAATAATTAATGAAAGTGATGTAATAATACTATACACATAATTATAATTTATATAATATCATTAATTTTATTAAGTTATTAATAACAATTTATTTGACAATATTTTTTATAGGAAACATTAGGAGTACCGACATACTAACGATAGACTAACAAAGAAATAATCATTAATTCTATATTGTCTACTGAAATTAAAATCTAAATAATTCCAATGGCCTTTTACCCTCTAATAGTACTCCAATGAACACATTGAGGGTTCGTTCGTGTCTTCAATTCATCCCTTTGATTCAGCCAGAGTCTTATTTGTACAGGATATTGTAACGGAATACCAGTTAAAGATTCATAACCACTTTCCGTTGGTACTAGAACTGATATTGTCATAACCGGTGTGCCAACTGCAACTTCGACACCCCATCTTACTGCAACTGAATCATCGAAACTACAAAAATAATTTATGAGATTAGAGGAACTGTGAATAACAAACACAATAAATAATATATATATATACACACTCATAAATTGTAAAATATAATATATATTTAAAGTATTTTATTTTTGTTGTATTTTATTCTATACAAATATATATATCAATTTTAAATAATTTACCGTTGAGGTAACAGAGCACCCATTTCATTATATTGCACATAACTCAACACGGCTTTTTGATTATTTAAACTGTTCTTAACATTTAATTCGCCTTGTCCAAGTTGTTTGATGCCAAGCAACGTTAAAGGTATTTGCACTTTTGAGAAAGGATCAAATCTATTTGGATCAGCCATGTAATTATTATACTTCGGGAAACTTATAGACGGTCCCATATGAACCGGCGATGTAAGGAATGCTGAAGTATCTGGTAAAACTACTTTTTGATCTGCTTCAGATGGTCGTGGTGTTGATAAGGACGGATTTTCTTTGTACTCGGCTGGTTCGTACCCAAATAGACTTTCGCTTGTTACTATATCTAGTCCCATTACTGGAAATTTAAAAAAATAATTTCAATAAATTATCCTAATGCTTATTCGATATACTAACACGTAAAGCTTTAAATAGTATGAATCTGATTACATTAACAATAACATTATTTAATAATATGCTATAATAAATTAATATTTAATTTACTTCATTATATATTTATACTTAATGATTAAAACTTTGTTAAGGCAATTAATAGTCTAATTGTATTGTCTAAACATATTTAAGTTTGTGGTTTAGATTATATATACGTTCTAAAAATACTTATTATTGGATACTTACCAACATTGGAATTAACCACTTCGAAAGGATTTGTAAAAGTATCATGCTGGGAGGCTGTAAGCGTTTTTAAATAATTTGCCATTTTATTTAGAATATTATCTGGACCATGCTCTGTTAAAACTTCTATTCTTTTCCAGTTTTCAAGATGAACTTTCCTTATAACTGAACTTGTTATGCCTATCAAATAACCTACGTAATCTTTATCCTGACTATGTGTTAAATTTAAACCACTCAAACTCTCTTCATATTCCAACAGGTATCCTAATAAAGATTCGGTAATGAGAACGTCTGCTCCGTACATCTGTTTCGTCTCATTAACAGCCTTGTGTAAATCAGCCGCCATCTTAACAGCAATATAAGTATTTAAACTCAACTCATTATCCTCAAGAGCCGCCAACTGGCGTCTTTGTTCTACAAAAGCTGCTGAAGTACAATTAAATAGATCAGGATCTTGCCATCCTCCTAATTTATCATCGCATGATCTTGAAGTCTTTCCTTCTGCGGATCCCGGGCAATCTTCGATTGCAATGGCACCAAACTTGGTTCTTGGCCACCAAAGGCCACCAGCGTATGATCGAGGACAACCATCATAAACGACTTCGCAACCCCGCAGAGTAACTTCAGCATAAATATTAGGGCAAGCAGTACAAGATCGACCTATTACTCCCATTCTACAGCGGCATTGACCAGTTATACTGTCGCATTTTGATCCAAAGCTACCTATACTATAACAGTCGCAGGGAATACACTCTTTTTGTCCTGGCGGCTGATAGTGGTTTTCCTTACAATAACATTCGCCAGTGGTTTTGTTACATGCAGGATCATAACCTTTTGATTCGTCGCAATGACAAGGTCCACATACAGGAGACCCCCACCAAGTAGCAGGACAAGGCTGCTCAGCTTTGATTTCACAATATTCTCCAGAATAAACCTCAGAATTACATTTACACTTATATCCTCGCCGCACATGCGTATCCTCAGTGCATGTTCCACCCTCGCTACATGGATTGATATCGCATATCTCTTCGCATTGTTGTCCAACTTTTCCAGCTAAACAAACGCACTCGCTATGTTCCCACTTTGGCAGACAAATAGATGCACCAGGACAGTCTGCATCGCAAGTTCCTGATGACTGGCAACCCGTGCCTACATTTTCCTGTATAGTTGGTCGATGAAGAACGCTTTGGTTTGTTCCTACGCGAATATCCTACAAAAATAAAAAAAGTTTTGAAATGTTTTGGTTTCATTTAAAGCACTATAATTGATAATAAATTTCAGTTTTTATAAATTTATATTTTTAAAATTATTAAATATATATTAACAAAATTAATAAACCAATACTATTAATATGGTAATTATTAACATAAGCAAACACCAATTAATTATACAAAGTAAACATATTTTATATATTGTTATTCTAAATTATTTTTAAATTTAACAAAAGGTAATGCGTTTAATGCGTAACACATTTAATTACCTGAATGCATCCATGGAGAAACGGTAGTTCATTCCCAATTAGCGATTGATCCGGTCCTCCAACCATAATTCTTCCGACATATAACCCCTGTAATTTAACAGACAAAGGCTCGACAGTTGGTCTGTTCCGATAATCCGTATCGATCGACACCTGGCCGCTCTGCCACACGACTTCTATCCTATGCCATTCTCCATCCGCTACGGAAAATACAGTTTTGATTGTATCTGCTCCGTCTAATGACGTCATCAATTTACCATCAACCAGATGGAACATGACTGAACTATTCTGACCAATTTGAATGCTCATAACAAACGCGTTAATTTGTCTTGTTCTAAGACTAAATGCTGTAACCCAAGGTAACTGAATTGGTTTTAATAAAGGATTGAAACTCAATAGACCGTCTCCTTGGAATCTCCAAGGTTTTTCTACAATATCACCGCATTGCGGTCCTGCGTATCCTTCTTCGCACTCACAAACATACGTAGACCATATTTCACGACATTTTCCATTGTTTTTACAAGGCATTGAAGCGCAAAATGCCATCTTTTCAGGACATCCAATTGTGGTACCATTATCTGCTACGTAAGAATTGAGGTCAATAAATTGATGATCAACGTGTAAATCGCTAATACATCCTAGATAATTTTTATTGCTAATTGGAAAACTTGAAGGTATCGCTGGAAGTCCACCCAATTGTAATGGACCTGTCAAATCTAGAAATCGGTGGCAAGTTTCAGTAACTACATTGCATCTCTCTTCCAATAATTGCTCAGCTTTATCTGCACATCTCCATTTTTCACCTAACCGTTCTCCATAATTTAACGCTAAAGCCTCGTCACAATCGTCTAAAGAGATCACGACACTGCGATTGTAATAAGTTACTTTAACTTCATGCCACTCGCCGTCAGAAACGCCACCCGGAATACTGGCTACTGCTCGGGTAATATGCTCTCCTAATGAAAAACTGAACTGAACTTTAGAATCAACTATTTCAAGAGCTATAAAATCATGTTTTTCATTATATCTGCCGTTATATAACAATAATCCATTCATAACTTCCGTTGCAAATTTAAGCCTTATATGCAGACGATGGCGCTGTTTTAATGACTCGAATGTCAAGAAAGTAGATGGTCCAAAGCTGCGAGCCTTTAACTCACATAACGGTGTTACGCTGTCTAAAGGCACAACCGGGCAACCTTCACAAGTGAATCCTCCGCTCATCTTAAGTAAACATTGAGATCCTCCTTTACAAACGCCTGGTATGCAACCATCCTTGTCCAATGAAATTTCACAATTGTCCCCTATGAAGTCAGGTAGACAAGAACAAGTGTAGCCACCTTCTCTTCGTCGACAAGTTCCTCCATTTTTACAAGGATTGGAATAACAAAGATTTACCTCAGCATCACAAAGATAAGCCTCCCGACTACCTGTAAATCCCTTTGCACATCGACAAGAAAAAGTGGTTACTGGATAGATCGGCCGGAATAGTACAGTGTCGCTACTAGCAAAACCCGAGGCATTGCCGAATTTGAGCACCGTTACGCATTCCTCAAAATTTAAACAAGGTTCTCGTACGCAGAGGTTATCGTCAAATGGCAAGACCTTAACAGTTGCCAATCTTGCCAAAATCCCGCGATTCAAGTACACTCTTTCTTGTAGAAATTGTGGGCTGTAAAATTCATCTTGACTACCTGGTTCAACTTTCTTTGCTGAAAAGCTCACGTTCAGAATTTTGCCATGTACGTCGGTATCTTCTTGTATACTGAAGAGAAAAATATTTTCGCGTGGACAAGGAATGATTGCGGCCAACGCATCTAAAAAGTAGCCTAAGAGAGGACTGAGGAATGCTTCTACGGTCATATCATCTAGACGGACTGTTATAGAATTGAAAAGCATTTTGTCCGTAATCAATCTTACTGACAGCATCATAGTAGCTTTCGCTTCATTTACTCCATCAGTAACTGACACTTCCATCATGGCAACTCTAGGCACATTTGTGTTTAATTGTGGTGATAACGTAATTTCTCCTGAAGTTTTATTAAGGGTTACTAAATTTGCATTGTTTCCTGATAGAATGGTATAAGTCAATTTATCAGTTACGTCAGCATCAAAGGCAGGAATTCGATTAATAGGCGTGTTTGGGAAGAAATCTTTGAAATTGTTAAAGATAATTTGAAAATCTTGCAAGATCGGTGCATTGTCATTCACATCTGTTACCAAAATTTGAACAAGGGCGTCCGATCTTAAAGGTGGAGACGCGGCTCGTACAACTAATTCGAATTTCTTTTTTGGAGATTCGTAATCCAGCTCTTCCAATGTTATTAATTCTGCACGATTCATCCCCGGTTTAGAGTTCAAGATAAAGCTGTGAGCATCTTCTCCGCCAATGATAGAATAATGTACTTCTGCATTTACACCTTCATCGGGATCGTGCGCATAAATCTGACCAACAGTTGAGCCTATTGGAGAGTTTTCGGGTATATAAAGCTGAATTTTGTCGTTTTCAAACGCTGGCGGGGAATCATTGATGTCGTCGATTTTCACTACAATAGGAACTACGGAGGATAAGGCAGGAGAACCAGTATCAACAGCAACTGCTTTTAAAGTATATCTGGCTACCGATTCCCGATCAAGAGGTTTGTTTGTACGTAAGATACCTGTGGTAGCATCAATTACGAAAGCACCGTCACCGTCATCGTCAAGTGTATAACGCACCTGCAATGAAATAGAAGAAAAATTCGTTAATCAGTTCAGATGTATGAATATAAATGTTTTGTGTTCAAAATAATTAATATTTTTATTTAAAACCGCTTCACTGATTAAATTGACTGTAAGTAATACATACAATACTTTATGCACTAATAATTCAATTAACTAAGAACAGTACCATCTAGTAGCTAGTTTGTAATTTTTACAGTGGCCGTTAATCCGTGTAATCACCCATTATACTTACTCTGCCGTTCGAGCCGATATCATTATCCGTAGCGGTGACGCGTAACACACTAGTTCCTACTAAAACATCCTCCGTCACTGATCCGTGGTATTGCGGAGCGTCGAATGCTGGCGGATTATCGTTAACATCAGTTACGGAAATTTCAACGTCCGTTGTATCCGAGAGTGATGGCGTACCACCATCTCTCGCAGTCACTGTCAACAAATAACCCGAAATAATCTCACGATCTAAAGCCCGAGTCGTAGTAATCGCCCCTGTTTGCGGATTAATTACAAATTCGGTAATTTCCTGATCGTCCGATTCGGTGCCAAGGCTGTAGGTGACTTGAGCGTTTTGCCCCACGTCCGAATCCGTAGCACTTACTACCAGGACAGTTGTACCTACTGGAGCATCTTCGAAAACTGAAACGGCATATGGTGCATTTTCAAATACAGGAGCGTAATTGTTAGCATCCGAAACGTTAACGTAAACTAAAGCTGTATCACTTCTTCCACCAGAATCCGAGGCAGTGATCGTTAAAACGAAACGCTTTTCTTGTTTATAATCCAGCGACTGAGCGACAGTGATTAAGCCTCTTCCGTTCTGAGATGTAATCGAAAATCGACCTGAAAGTAATTGATGCGTTATTAATTGAAATTTATTCGATCGTAAAGAATATTTTGAATTATATTTTTCTGAATTTATACATTATTATTGAAGATAATTTGTTTAAAATTTAAATTTTATTTCAAAACATGTATTTTATAGTTGAAAAACTTTGTGGCAACTTTTGAAACTGTGTATTTTAAAATTAATTGATATAGAATTCTAACCATTAAAAGTATACTACGTAAGTACAACTTCACATACTCATTTACCGGGCATGACATATAAACTTTACATATGTATATGCATTTATTTTAAAATAATGCCACTGTGAAATCAATAAAAAAACTAACTATGTATATACGTAGTTCTGGAAATTATAATATATTGAATATAATAAAAGAAGTATGTATATATATCATGAAACTAACTTAAACTATCTATTACCATTTATCATATGTAATTGTTACATTCTACCATGTATTTATCTAACCGTTCGATGCACCCGACAATTTGTCAGTTTACGTCAATAAATCCAGAACTCACCTCTTGTATTCCCCGCAGTAATTTCGTAATGTATTCTGGCGTCTTCATCCGGATCAGTTGCAGTGACAGAGGTAACGGGCGTACCGGGAGGATCATTCTCTGAGACTACGGCTTCATAATTTTTAAGATCAAAGTACGGATCGTTATCGTTAACGTCAGTGACAGTGATAATCACACTAGCCGTTGCGGATTTCGCAGGTTCACCGGAATCAGTAGCAATTACAGTAAACTGATACTTCGAGCACGCTTCGCGATCCAATTGTTTGGTCGTGTAAATCCATCCACTTTCGGTATTGATTGTTACTGGAAAATTTTCTGTAGAGGCACCTGAAAAATCTCGAGACGCGACCGTGTATTTCAATAAAGCATTTACACCTTCATCAGCATCGTAAGCTTGAACCCTTAAAATAGAATAACCTATTGGCATGCTCTCCGAAACAGCTTCTTGAAAGAGACTCGTGTAAAATCTTGGCGGATTATCATTGCAATCTTTCACGTGTATCATAAGTTGAGTTGTGTTCGATCTCGCCGGTAATCCACCGTCTTGAGCACGAACCACGATTCTGTAATGTTTCGTATTCTCATAATCCAAGGGTTTGACTAATGACACGTCACCACTTTGAGAGTCTATGGAAAACGTATTTTGCATGTTTCCACCAATTATCGCATACCTCACGGCCGCGTTCATACCATTATCATCGTCAGTCGCGCGTATTTGTGCAACAATTGGGTTAGTAGTATAATCGAGGTCTTCTGAGACAACTACAGAGTAGGTTCTTTCGGAAAATTGGGGGTAGTTGTCATTATCGTCTAGAACTCTTATAACGAGAGACGTAGTCGCTGTTTTTCTGCTAGAAGGTGGAGTGGCCATATCCGAGGCTTGTACAATTACGGTGTAAATCTCAGTTTTCTCGCGATCTAAATTAGCTCTGGTGGTAACGACCCCTGACTTGGCGTCAATTCTAAAGGTAAGAATGTCTTCTGGTTTTCCTTCGATCCCAGAAACCGAAGCAATGGAATACTCCACTTCGCCATTCCTACCCACATCTTGATCTGTGGCTTTTACAGCTATAACGGTGGATCCAATTGGTACCCCTTCTCTGACCGAGGCTTCATACTCGGGCCACTCAAAATTTGGCTCATGATCATTCACATCCAAAACATTAACTTGAAGCGTTGTTGTAGCTGTTCTTGGTGGAAACGAATCGTCCACGGCTAGCACCTTAAAATAGTGCATAGCTACACTTTCACGATCCAATCTGGAACGAGTCGTAACCCTACCAGTTACGGTATCTAAGAGGAAAAGGGTTTGAGATCTTGCATCCAATAGGGAACTCATTGAATATTTAACCGTTCCACCCTCAGGATCCCTGGCGCGTACAGTAGTTACCGAAACACCCGGCTCCTTTTCTTCCTCAACAGAAGCGACATACAAAAGCTGCTCAAAAATAGGCGACTGATTTTTTAATTCCCTCCTGACTCTCCGTCCCAGATCCGTATCGTCTAATTGCTGATGATGAAATACAATTTTTAACCTGTGCTCCGCATCCGCTAAGTGAGTAGACCCGCACCTTAAATTCATGGTCACCGAAATTTTCCATAACGGCTCCACTAGACACTGTTCCGAAGCTGATACTAAATCACCCGCGCTACCTTCTATCAGAAATCTAGGGTCAGCTACTCCACCCCACTTGATATCGCAAACCTTGAGCGCGGTGTGGGGTAAAAAATCGCGCAGCGAAGCTACTAATTGCGACGTTCGTAAACATATTTCTGTAAATTTGTCGTTGCTCGGCATGGCATAAGAGGCCAATGTTTCGGCCATCCAGCCTTTTGTGGCAGCCAGGTCTTGGTTCTCGTTGCCACATCCCGTTATTAGAACCCTTAAAGGTAGACTATAATAATCGATTGTGGGTCTACCCAATCTTGTACTCGTTGAATCGATGTAGAAAGTGAAGATCCGCGGATACTGAAGACCATCGCAGCTTAAACTCCTGGCAAGTGTCACCCGGCCACTGTGCGCGTGCACCTTGAGTAGCTTTCGGGCAAACCACGCAGTACGGTCGCTCGAAGCCTCGTATCTTCGGCGACCACCAAGCTGCGGCACACCAGCCTCGAAGACCACCGTGCCCGGCGGCAGATCCGACGATAGCACTGCCAGATAACTGTCCCCCAGACTCCATAGGCTCGCCAACCACAACGCGAGCCATATTACCCTTGCCATGTCACGTCTCACTTCGCAAAGCCATCTCTTAGGAAATTAACTTGTTCCACGCATGGTGCCAGGTACTGCAATAGGGTTCCAAAGGCATTCTGTGTGTTTTCTGCAACACAATTATATTTGATTCGTTAAAAGTTTGATTACCGTTTTCATACCACTTATATAAGTATACATTCAACGTTAAATTATGATTGTTATTATTCGATAGTTGTACTTTTTGTTAAACATTGAATATGATTAAATCAATCGTAATTAACCGTGTTTAATAAATTCCAAACCCTATACGAATAATAATCCATTTATGATCAAAAATAACAATTTCCTCGAACACAAAAATAAAGTATCATTACAGCCATTACGTACAGGCCATAAATTGGATAAAGCATCGTGTTTTTAATGAAAAATGAGACTGGTTCGTAAGTAAATTATAGAAAAAGTAACCATTTTAAGACGCTTCTTCCAAAAGCACCTTTTACCAACACTTACAGTGTCTTGTTACAGTTTAAAGAACTTGTTTTATAGTTTCAGTATGAAAAACTAGTTTTTTAATCAGTTCAATAATCTGATAGCAATGCATTAATACAACGCACGATACTTTTTGCAGATTCTAAACAATATCATATCTAGACGAAGCGAATATATTTGCGTCATTTGGGCACAACTTTCTAAATCATAATTACTTTTTCCCCCCCAAGACTTTAACCATTTCGTTGGTTGTGTTTTCGACGACGGGATTTTGCACGCGCGCAGCTTTTTGCCCGGCGAATCCCATATAAGGCAAACGCCTGGCGATATTGTGGCTTTAATTTGTTGAAAGGATAAATTAATTCGGTATTTAGACACTGAATTTATAAATATTTGATCGAGTTATTTATTATGCATCTAGCGCGTTACGTTCTAGGACGATGCGCGGCGCACCCAATACACGGGGACGCGGAGAACTAGCGGAAGCCGCGGAGAATCTTTCGTCGCGTGTTCTTCTTTTTATCCGCTCAACTTGGGTTCTCGTAAATCCGGTCTTGGCTCATAAGAACACGATAACCATGTAGTGGTGCTGCGCCTCGGGGTCATTTCTGCCAATCGCATTGATCGCTGCAACAGTATTGACCAATCCCCAGGATTGACGAATTTTGGCGATTCAATTTTTGCGAGATCAAATTGGCTATTTTCAATGTATTGGACCGTCTTGCTTGAATTAAATTGCACGTTAACAATATAATTCATAGAATAAATATCATCGAAATGATTCTAGTTACAAATATAATATATTGCGATGAATTTTATTCGATTCAATTTTGTGGTGATAATGTAAGAAGAATTAATTTTTTGTTATCGTCAAAAACCAAAGTCATTTATCTTGCTTTTTATTGAGATTTACTAAATTACTGAAATAGAAAAAGTCAATTAAAGACGTGAAATAATTTTTTTGTCTGAGAAACCAAACACATAATACAATTATAGCATTATATAACTGCAGCTGTTAAATTGCTTTCTCTGCGGTCACTTAACATATGTCCCCAGTCCGAAGTAATACTTCACCTTGTTACTTATAAGTCTGCAGCAAGCGAGGGCTTTTGAAAAACAATTTTTCTTACAATTCAGCCTCATAATCGCGGCGAATATTTTTGAGTCGGGTTTAATTCAATTTAGTAACTTTTAAATCATACGCTGCTTGTTCGCGGTATAAATACTCGCTGCGCGCGTTTCTTCCCAACTGAATTTTAATCTCGAACGAGGGTTACCAAAGAATCCATTTTTGTATGTAAATCAAATAATTAGCAGAATTGATCTAAGGATCTTTTTTGTTTTTGTTTTATTTATGGTCAATTGGCCACGGTTTCGGAGTTTAGGCTTTAGCTCATCGGTGTAAGTCGAGCCACGGGTTTCAGAGGTATTATTTTCAGACGCCTTGTGAGGAAGAAAGATGAAAGGAGGAAGGAGGGCACGGATGAAACTATTAATTACACTGACGGGGCCCTAACTTTGTATGGAATCCGGTCCTACCAATTATGTTCGGGTCGAAAACGACTCGGTTTTTTTCTCGCTTTTAACAACCTTCGGTGTCGAGCAATCACGAATAATTTCGCTCGGTTCTCCGCGAACTCAGACGCACACGCACATCCAAAACAATTCGTCAGAAATGAACGAATTTTCACCGTCTAGCGAGGCTCTGGTTTGAATTGACTCGACTGAGTCGAAAGAAGTTGATTTATGCGACGAAGAAAGTTTGCATCTGTTATGCTGGACTGCAAAAACCGAAAACATTTCAAACATTTTTGAAAATAATTCGGCAGAAACATTTTGTTAGAGAAAAAACAAAGCAAAAACAAAATCAAATTTGTACTGCATACACGTAGAAAAAAGTTATATTATAAAATATCATACTTATAGCATTCTAAGGATATCATCATAAATATTATAAAAATTACTATACTTTATAGCAAATTTTCTTACAAAATATAATTAATTTGTCGATAAAATATTGTTTTGTACAAAGGATGTATAATAATTTTCCAAATATTTGTTTCCATATCCCTGCAATGCCATAATTTATAGTCATTTTTAATATACTATTTTTCTCCGTGTATATGCATATATATATATGTATGTATAAATTATACATTAATGCAATGATCAACCAAATCGTTTCTTGGTATACAATTGTAATTGTAACAAATATCATAAACAAATATTCTTCAAAATAACAAAATATCGAGTAGAATAATGTTTCCATATTTATTTCTTCTAAACAATATTTAACATTCAAGAATACAAAACTTAATATTTATGTCGCACTCAACATAATTCGTTTTAATTTCTCGCATTATTATACGCAATGTATTCCCGAAAGATTAATTTAAAGTAATGTCATAAAAGCGTATAGTATTGCACCGTATAAGGGAAGCTATTAGAATTTAATTAACTGAATATATAAATGCGTTTTATTAGAGATTAATAATGCACCTTATCTGTATGGAATGCGCGAGTACACAGTATTGTCGATGAAAGATGGAAAAATGAATAATAAAGAATTTAGATACCGAACGTTACGTGGATAAATTGACGTAATAAAAGCGTAATGCGCGTTCAAAAAAATATCCAAATAGTTTAAACATTGTTCAAATATTTGATAGGTTTCTGAAATGTTAAGGTTTCCATATGATAAGAAATATCTAATAATTAATTGCATTGTGTTATACGCATATGTAAAAATAATATATAATATACGACTGCAAAATGAATTATGAATTTGTTTTCGGGAAACGTTTGACACCGCTGATACAAAAAAGTGCACGTACGAGCAACCTAGCGAATAATATATAAATTGCAAATATGTTCGCATTGAGTTAAATTTTTATTCAGCGTATAAGCCAAGTTAACGTTGAACTGGCGTGTGTTGCGTCCCGTGCGTGCCCAAGGTCATTCCGGTCAGGGGCGGGAATGCGCAGTCCCGACTTCTCCATGGATGCACGAGATCCTTATCACGACTTATGCATTTGCCTGGACATCTCGCTCGAGTATACTCGTAAATGCCCGGAAAATGCAGATGATCAATAATCATGACACTCAATTTCAATTTCTTACTCATCGCTATAACCCTTTAC
>JABFQC010001029.1:0-21518 GCA_022817085.1 Psilanteris sp. ZL-2020
TTTCCTTGGGCCGTAGTTACATTTCAAGCATAAACCAACGTTGATTCGATGATATACCACAACGTAGGACCAGTGTTGCCAACGCTGTTCCAACGTAATTCCAGTTGTAAATTTCTACATGGGATGTTGAAAAATAATTGGTAAGTTTAACGTCCATTAAATGATCATAAAATATTTTTGAAAATTCATTTGGCATATATATTTTATTAAAGATTTTTGCTCAAATGTTAAATTATAAAATAATGTAAGACAGGCTGCGAATGTAAATGCCATATTGCGTGATTATTTTTCTGCTAAACTGTACAAGTGATTTTGCATATATAATAAAATACATTAAATATATTGAAATCGCCATCATGATAACCCAAGAAGCTAAATGTCAACCCGGTAATTCTTAAATGCATAAAATGACGTGGAAAAGTTAAAAATCCCTTTCACATTACTGCGAAATACCATTTTCCTACCCCTTCCCTTTGTCCAAGTAAATTGAGGTATTCCGAATAGGCGTCGCGACAAATGTATGAAAACGAGTCAGAATTGTTGAGTGACACTCTTAAGAACAGTAATTCGATTCAGTTTTAATTACTTTTAACGCAAAATGTGCTTTCCAACGCAAAAAATGATAATAACAATTATTTTCATTTATTCACATATTGTACATTTAATTATTATTTTTTCGCATTCTTTTATATGCCACGTTTAGAATAAATTTTGTCCATTTACAAGAATCACATTTTTGTTGGAGTTACACAAAATGATTTAAATCTAAAATTGACCCTAAAAATACATCGAAGCCATTGAAATCAATCAATCGTCATAAAAGCTGTTGCAAAGTAATTCGAGGCATGCGCTTTTCTATACGACGCCAGACCGCAAAGAAATATATCAACTTCGTGCGTACACGATTTTCTCGCGCGCTAATAATAATTTTGCGTGCAAAAATGATATTCCGCGATTCCTCATCTCACGCGAAGGCACCGAGGCGCGTGTATTGTGTAGGCGCGTTGCACGTATGTTCATGCGCGAAAGAGCTAATTACTCCGAGCGCACTTACGTACACAACCCTCGGCCGACAACCGACGCACATATTCGCTCCGCGCGGCAACACGAACGCATTCCCCGAGATGTTCCGGTGATAAAGGGCCTCGCGAATCCAGCGTTACTTTTTCTTCGCCGGACAACAAGCAGATAAATTTCAATAAACCACGCAGCCTTCGGTCGTTTTTAATTTTCAATTGCCGCGCGCGAAAAATTGCATAACCAAAAACGAGCACCACGCCGTCGACGAACCCATGAAACGCGGCCACTCGGCTTCATTCCCATTCGGTGTTCAAACGCCGAGCAATGTTTGCTTCATCTCGCACGCACACAATTATGTTTTCGTTAATGGCTTAAATCAAGGAAATAAAATTGTTGGCTCCACAATTTGCTGGAATGCGCCGGTCAAAATAAGATGGTCAAATAACACAAATTGAGACGTCTTTTGGCAATTGGCGTGAAATCATGCGTTCGATTTGTGTATCTCGTTTTGCGACAATTTGAGATAAATGTTTTTGTTTTTGTTTTTCGAGTAACGTTTGTTCGTTAATAAACCGAATTAGGGCGGATTTGAGCTGAAGACGGGATTATTCGTTATTTTGAATTTGTTTTACAAATTTTTCGCTAATATTGACAGACAGTATTCTCTCAGTCAAGTCTGTTTACGATTGAACACATAATGTCTATAAGCATAAATAATTCAGATTAATTTACGAATTTGACATCTTGTTACTTGAATTCAACTTTTAATCTTCGTCATAGTTTAAATCGCTTAAGAATTGAAAAAAATTATACCCAGAAGGGCTAACAATAATTAATTTCATGGCTGACTCTTTCACAAAAAAACCCAGAAAAATTGACACGCAACTACGATACGACGCAAGTTTATATCATTTGAATTTGACAGTCAGACGGGTTTGAAATTTTACGATCGTCATTTTAGCTGTTGCGATCAAACGATCGCGTAGCGCGGCAATTCCCGCCATTTTTCGTCAGCATAATAAACATTCTTATTCCCATAATAATTAGCCAGAAATTACGTCTCATTAAGGCCATAATACTGTTGCGCAGTGACAATTTTCGACTGTAATAACAGTCATTCCGGCGTCCCGAATGACCGCCGTTAGCGGCGCAATTCGAGAAATGCTCAACCACTTGACTTCGCGTCGTAAAGCCCGCTATAAATTAAGCTAACATAACGAAATAAATCGTTCGCGCAAGGGGTACGCGAATGAAAAATCGCAATGGAAACATAAGCGACGTTGCGCGTTGCAAAATTCGGAGAGCCGTTTGCGTGTCCTTGCATAACCGTGGGGGGATGCATTTAAGCGTCATTAGAAAGTGAACCGCGATTAAGATACGAGCGGTTTGTGCAATAATGGTTAATCATCAATGTTTCGGTTAATTAATCGTCAAATTATTTAATTACCGACGATAGGCATTTTTGTGACTCCGACAAATAATTGATTGCGATCTCGGGGTATTGTTCGCGATAAAAGTTCGTGGTTCTTGCTGATTATTAATTTCATTGAGATAATGAAATATGATGGAACGACCCGGGAGGGAAAAGAGCTTTATTGTTATCAAAATAAATCTTCTTTTGTTGACTTTTTTAAGACCAATAAATACACATTTTTAGAGAAGAGATTTCGACATAAAAGTCTCAAATCAGACTGAAATTTTTATACATCATAGAAGCATCTTAATTTAAGATATCGACATTTTAATAAGATGTGCAAGCTTCTCGTGTTAAGTCATATGTGTCTTAAATAACTGATTTTAATCTCCAAAGTAGGAAATTGGTATTTTGTGTTTATACGTACGTTTTGAATATTTATTTTCGCAATGTTGATGCAGAAAATGACGGTTTTTCCACTCTAGGGGTTTAATCAGATAGTAATATTCCCTTAAGAAATAGTACAAATTTGTCCCTCAAAAAACAATACAACACTAACTCACATTCTACGCCTTATCGTGTCGTGTTCACGCCCATTAGTCCGGAAAATCATGTTTTCTTCCCTAGGGAGTTATTCCCCTCATCCGTTGGAAATCATGCAAGAAACGGTCGACGCTAAAAAAGGAAACTAAAAAAGTGACACACACGTCAGCTCTGGAAAGCCTGATATTTGAGAGACGAACTTTTTCATATGATAAATTACAATACAAGCTTTGCAAATTACTATGAACAAATATCGTTGTGTTAAAAATGAGCACCGACGTAATGATTCCTTTCGCTTTCCATATTGGAATCATTTGATTCGATACATGCAAAGTTAATGCACTAATAATCATTTTACAAGCAATCGTTTATTTCGATGTTGTAAAACGTGGTCATTAAATGTGACCTTAAAAATGCGCCGTTCGTAATATAATGACACAGTACTTTGGTTGTAATAATATCGCGGTTGCTTATTATGATGGAAAATATCGTTGTTAGAGAATACACATCAATTAGAGAAGAATTTCAATCGGCACGAACCCGTAATTTTGCGCGATGTGTTAAATATCATCTAGTTTACGATGTGTGTTTTGTTGAAAGTTTGCACGTTTGCTTAGGTCGCGTCTTTCGGGTACTTGTCAGCGCACCGATTAATTGTCTTTCTATTTTTTTGTTGCAGGTAAGTTCCAATGCACGATCGTTTATACTATACCATTTACAAGTAAGCCGATGAATTCGCAGGTAAGAATTTTAGAAACAATTATAGTGCAATGGGATAACTGCAATAACAAAGGTAAAATTAACAAAATTAATTTTGCTTATGTTAAATGGGCATTTAACGTAAATGACACTTAGTAAGTTAAGCACATGTGGAGGGATCGGGAGAGGGATGGGTGAACGCAATTAATTACAGTAATATACAAATACAGAATGATCGATGGAGAATGGAGATAAATTAAATAAATTGCTAATACTTTCTTTTATTTCCTTTTGTGCAAAAATATTTTTGAAATAAAACAATTTAAAACACGTTTCATTAATTTACACATTTTTAAATACAAAATAAAACATAAATTACTCTTGAACTGCGAGAAGAGTACAAATTACAGCCCTTCCACTTTCTTCCCTTGTAAGTTAATTGATTAACCAGACACTTGGCTCATTCGATTATTATAATAAAGTGCTAGCGCAAAGTGTTCGGTAATTGACAGTCAAATTTCGCAAAATTGTATCGTAATATTTTTTATCGTGCCATATATTTCTAAACCGAGTGTTGGTGTAATTGGATGACGTCGGCGCAAACTGAAAGATCGTTCGATAAAATAATGATTTGATTGAGCTTAGCGGCGCCCCTCGATTGTTTATAACGAACATTTAATTTTATTAGGCGCGCACTCGGGGCCGGCGGAGCTGCCATTATCGTTTTTATCATATTAATAACAGCCGCGGATCCGCTGCCGTAAACGCGCCAGCAAATCGGCCGGAATCGCCATAATCAAAATGACGATCACTCCAACGAGACCTTACGAGCATTCTCATTAATTCATTTATGGCATCGTCGCGTGCAATTGTTTATAAATTGTATTGTTTTCATTTCGTAAATGCATCAAGCGAGGTGCAATTCGATACTGCGAACGCGTCGTACAAATCACTTTTATAACTTTATTGCGTTATTTCATTTTCGCGCGCAATCGCAACCTTATATTAATCAAATCGTTAACCTTTGAACTTTGTTAGAAAGAGTGTCTACATCGATCGTTAAGTACATTTGTCGTAGTAAACATACACAGACCAATTAACGCATCGATAGGCGCATTCCATTTCTTACATCGTCATTTTTCCTCCCTAGGACGTAAAATATTATTTCGCGTTTAATGATCCGTCAGTAGCTTCTGCAAAAATGCTTCAAATGAATTCCGCCTCCGATTAAAGCGCCAAAATTTCGCAGTCACTTTTTTCGCAAGACAAAATAAACGAGCGCCTTGTAGAAAACGAAATGAAAAATCGCTTATACCCAGGGCCGTTTTATTTCTCACAATTAACGGCTCCGCGAACATTCGTTTCTCGAAATGTTCCCATACATAACACTTTATTCACATTTCAAGAATCCTGCGGCTTCGAATGGTTTATTTTCCGCCGTACGTGTTCGCAAAAATGAATCGCCGATTATTTTCGTGACGTAACGGGCTTATCGAAAAATGAAACGACCGTGCAGAAAAAACAGAAACGCTTTACATTAACCGACATACTTTCACATGCCGTCCAATGACATGCCCTCGATCCGCGCAAACGTCTTTGATTTATAAAACCTTATTTTTGTATCGCAAAGAAAACGGTGAGATCCGCGCGCGAGACGTTCGCATCATGCGCGCGCAAAGATGAAACGGAAACGGAAATGGGATTATAATTGTTCGGTAATTGTAACGCACCGGTCTTATGAATCGCGCGGAGCACCGCGACCTCGAAACGCTGAAAAGGAAAAACGACTGCTACGCCGGCGCACCGGGGGGAAATAGTTTTCGTGCGGTGCAACGCGAGATGTTGATTTGACGTTTAAAATGCGTTGCGCGGTGTCTTTATTTTCAACCGAACTGTTTCATTTCCGGAAATTGGCTTCAGTTTTTGCCGTTTCGTCCTCGTTACGCACAAAAGCAATTCGACTGCGATTTTTGTTTACTGTTTTTGTTATTGCTATTGTCATTGTTATTGTTTCGCCATTATATTGTTAATGTTTATGTTTTCATTTTTCAACCTTTCATCGTAGGTAGTATACCCGTGGCAATAAACACAGTAAGTCCCTTTTACAGTTAGAAATGATAATTTCTGTTTTTTCCCGCTAACGAGCAATTTTAATTCGCCACATTCTGCAGCGATCGCGATGGAATTTATTTTTACGCCGCATCTAATTTCTCAAACGAGATCAATTGACATAATTAAACGCGACTCAGATTAAAAACGATACAAGAAATTAGATAGAGTTCTCTGTCACGGTTTGTCGTGTTTTTAATGTCAAAAGCGTTTCGCCATCGGTCGATTCCGATGCTGTATCGTGCTCTTATTATCTGTGTTTACTTTCTTCGTTTGATTCTTCAAATTTTAAAATATGCAGTCACGATACAACATGATACGACTGTATCGACAGCGATCGCGCCTTGCAATGCACTCAGAGCAGATTTCTATGCTTAATTTGTTGCGCTTTCCATTCCGTCGGGTCTCCGCGATTCGATCAATGTCGATGTCAGTTTTCGGCGCAAAACCGCCGCCGCGGAGCAGTAAAAAACGCGCGGTCGGTCAATTAATGCGGCCCAATTACGCGCGGATTAATTACGCCGCGTTTCGCAAAAACACGCGAACGCGCACGAATCGCGGCAGATAAATCAGTCGCGTCGGCGGAATAAATCATTCGCTCGTGTCACGGCGTCGTCGGAGCACCGGAAATGACGCGGCGCAGATATGAACCGACGATTGCGACGCAAATCACCGCCAGGCCGATCCCATCTGGCCGCGTTACAATTAAGTCTAATTAAAATCGCCGCATCGGCAATCGGCTCGGCGAAAAGCCGAGTTTTCACTGGAGCGCGATCGCTCGCGTTCGCAGCGAATTTCGGACGCGGCAAATTGAACGCAGCCGCCGTTCGGCGTACGCTCGGACAGTGTCGGCCTTTCATACGCGATTAGTCGGTGCGATTTTATCGGCGCGGTTCGCGGATTCGATTCCGCCGCGGGTCTGCGCACGCGAAATTCAAGACAGACGTTTTCGGCTCAAAATGGCTCTGGGTCCTTCCACGCCGAATCTTCGAGAGCGGAGCGCGTATCGTCGCGACGCGCACGCGCAACCACGGCCGGAGACGGACACGGTGATCGATAGTCCTCAAGTCGACGACCTCCAATCGACGTATCGGTACACTCTCTTTGAGCATTAATGCAATACGTCTAATTAGTTTACGCGTTTATAAGAATTTGCAATTGCAAAATACGCGCGCGGTTGTCCTAGTCGAACGACAATTTTCTGATATTTGATTCAATTTCAATCATTCTTTGCATTTTTTCAATTTTCTTATGTTAGTTTTAGGAAACTTAACGAGGATTGAGAGTTTAAAAGTATCGTTTAAATGTAGTATATATTAACATGTGACGACAACGCAGCCTTTCCGTATAAATAGTTTGGATTGCGTTCAGTTGTCCATGAATGACTGTCGTTGCATAAGCGAACAAAAAACAGGACGTGACGCGAAAATGTATAAGTTTTGCAATTCCTAATTATTGTATGAAAATATATTTCCAGTTTATTTGACTAAAATTGGTTTCTTCTGACGGCAACCGTTGGAGTAATGTCACTTTCGAAGTACCGTCAATTTTTATTGTTTAATCCGAGGGAAACTTTGGGAAGTCGTAGTTTGTCCGATGACAGACGCGGAGCTATTCGCGTGCACTGGTTATTTTCACTACTCTCTTTCGGAAAACGGTAATAGCCGCTTCGTGCCCGCGGTTGCACTTTAATCGGCGTACACTTTCGTGATATATTCCTCAATGATTCCGAGATTTAGAAACGTATGTACATACGTGCCTTCGCGTGTATAATTACGTATTGTAATGACTTTTCCGAACGTAAAAATCCACGGAAACAATTTAAATACACGCTTGACTGAGAAAAGGTTGAAAATTTGCATGTCAGTTATTTTTATACTGTCATTCTTCTATCTAAATATATAATGCGAACGAAGGAAATCGTTTGTTTCGCACTTGGCTATTATTTTGCAATATCGTTTTTTTTATATCACAAAGATCAAATTTAAATTGCAGGAATCAATCGAAATTTAATAAACATCGCGCGATATACAGGCTTTTTGCACATATCGATACTTCATATTACTTCGATACTTCGTGGAATAAATTCAAATTCAATAAATCAAAAAAACTTAATTTCAAACAAATAAATAATTAAGCAGTTAAATGCAAACAAAACTAAAATATAAAAAACAATCAATTAAACTGGAAAATCCACCATGTTAAAAATAATTATTTATATTTTAAATCAAAAAATTGAAAATTAAACATTTGAAATCAAATTCGAAATAAAAAATATTCGAAATTAAAAAATTCACACTTTAACGAAAATTCATCTTGCAACTTTAAAATCTTTGATTATAACCACGTCGGATTTCCATTCGAAGCGTCGAATTGAAAGTCGAGGATGCGAAATAACACGCGGCCATTGCATATTATATTCTCGTCGTTGTTAAATAGTTTCATGCAGTTTAAGGGTAATGATTTTAAAGACATACTTGGGTTAACGAGTGAAAAAAGGCGCGCTGGATTTATCACGCGGAGAAAAATCAAAATTGAAGAAAAATATTAATGGCGCTCTATTATTCGCCATTTCGCTTCACATAGATAATACGCTCTAGGTACGTGAGATTGAGAGGTGACTCCGCGAGCGTGGAAAATTCGCAGTGTTCACGCGACCTCGTGCTCGGAACAGTAATACGACATATTACGGGGAATATATGATTACGATATTAAGACGAAAACGGAGCTTACGGTGCAATAAAACTATTTCGTTTTGACACAGAATTCGACTCGACGACAGCAACTATTTCAGTTCGGTCTTTTTTTTCACATAACGAAATGCTTGTTCTGGATAATCGATTGTCCGATGAATTCTGCATTCACCCGAAGTTGCACTTTATTTGCGGAATCTTATTACTCAAATGCTATATTTGCGCACGCGTTACAAAACTGTCTCCGAATTTGGAATAAAAATTATCTGAACAACATATTGAAAAAATTAGACGCAAGGATCAGAATCTGTACAATCTGTTTAATTATTTTCAATTATACAATTAAACTTTACAACATACTGCATTAACACAATTTCTACGAAAAACTGCACTCAACTGGAAATCTTGATAAGATCTGAGTTCAATTCCCCGTGTAGATTCCAGACAATTTATTAGATATGTTAAATTTTGTTGATTTCAAAAAATATAATCCCGTAAATAAATTCGTAATAATTCCGTAATCCCGTAGAAATTCGAAATAAATGTCGAAAAATTACTATTTATTTCCTGAATTTGGAATCATAAGAAAAAAATCAGAATATTTACTATTTTTAAAAGTAATATATTATGATAAAGTAGTATTTTTCAATGTAAAAAGCTTACTTTTTTGCTAAATAGTAATTTTTCGTCATTTATTTCTCTCAGTGTATATTTTGAATCGTATTATAAGTAATTAAAAAAAATGAAAATAAGAATTACCATCTCTTGTTTCGTTTTCCATCCACTTGTCAACGGGCAGAAATCGATTTGAATTGAATCGCGTAAAAGTGGCCGCTTTTTTGCAAAGACCTGCCGAGTCTATATTGGATTGTCGAGTTCAGTAACCTGTCGCGAGTAAAAGTGCCAAGACTCCGCGCGACATGTTGTTAGCACCTGTCGTGCAATTTTCTCGAGGAATATGTTGCAGTTGTACACTGAAAAATAATAAACAAACCAATTTGAATCTCATTTCGATTTTATAACGCAGCAGACAAAAACGAGTTAAAAAAACATTGTTATTGCTAGGCCCTTCCCCAAGCCCCGAACGTGATTTCCACACACGTCGAGTGGAATTAAAAAAATATTAAATAAAATAATATAACGTGTACGACACTCACTCGACAGTGCTTTCGTAACGCGTTTTTTAAATACATTCGCGCCTTACTTGACAAAACACGGCTCTCGGCGAATTTCGTCCGGCGCCGAAGTGATTAACCTGTTTGGAATTGTGTTGCCGAGCGCGTGTCATTTTTGCACCGCGCACGCTCATAAATCATGCGAGAAAAAGAGCCGGGAAAATTGCGCTTATCACGATACCAGCTGCCGATTCGAACTAAATCCAACAGGTGCGTCGACATTTTTGTCCCCTGCAATTCAAACCGGAAATCCTTCGTGATATCCGGGACCACCTATGATCTCGATCATACGAGATTCTTGTAATAAATGAATCTATTTATCCGCCAGAATTTTCACATCCGATTTATTACGTAAAATCGCTTGCTCCACTCCGAGGACCTGCGGGCTTTTCACGGCTAAAACAAACTCGCCATTACATAACAATCCGCCGCGTGGCCATTAACAAAACCGGCAGTGGCTATTGCACAACTCTCGGCGGAAAAATTGCCGCGAAGAATGTTCAACCGACAGTCATCAAGGCAACGCAAATCAGCGTCCGATAGTTTGCAGCAAACCGGCAAAAAGTGGCGCGACCAATGCCGCGTTTGCTTGCGACCAGCGGAATTAAGGATCCCGTGTGTCGTAATTTGTCGATCGGCGGAAAAAGTGCCCGGTGGAGAAAATAATCTAATTACAGGTTGGGACTATCGGACGACGGTGCGCGCGGGCTAGCGCAAAATTGCGAGCAACAAGGACACACCGAGTTAACAGGCTGGACTCTGCGTGCGCGTTCAAGTGTGTGTATAAACATTCGAACACACACACTGTACATTGGCGTATGCAAAACCCGAGTCGCGCACTTGCGCTCCGGTCGTTATTGCGACACGCCCAGTCAACCAGGAAACGTACCTTGCGCGAGTTACGCGCAAACACTCGTGTACATGCGTGCATAGAATGCACTAAAACGCCGGTCGTTTGACCACGAAGCGTGTTTAAACGTCATTTGGACGCGGCGGACAAAAAAGGCGCCGGTTTTATGCTTGGCGAGTTGTCGGCGATCTGGGTGTTCCGGCAGATTGCGCGTTGGGGTGGTTTGGATGGTAGAAGGTCGAGGGTTAGAGGTAAAGTGGGTTATATTAGGGGTAAAGGGCTGATGATGGTTTTGGAATTGGGACAATTTAGGAAGGGGATAAAATTTCAAAATTTTATAGGATTAAATTCTTTGGATTGGTCAGAATCGATTTTGGCTAGAAGGAAGAATGACGGTTATTGGATGCGCGTTGATTGGGAGGACGACTTTCTGGGTTAATTGAAACAGCGTTGGAGTCTGTCGATTTTAATCGCAACCAGATGTTTCGGCTTGATGTTTAATTCAAAACAAATGCGGAAATGCGCGAGTGTACTCTACATCTGAACGATCAAATGTGACGTGATGAAATGTGTTTTTGACTTTGAAACTGTACTGTGCATAGGGAGAATGCAGGCAATGGTATGCATGCATCTAAGCATTTTTGCGATCAAGACCAACAGTTATAATGGTCGCTGCTAATTATCTTGCGTTGTCAAGGAATTCGTGCGATTTTAATTGACCGCTCAAACGGATAAACAAATTGAAGCCGAAGGAGTCGACTGCGACTCCCGCCGAATGCATTAGCATTTTATGCAAATCGCCTTATTGAATATAAACGATTCTTTTGTAAATTAATTAACGGCGCGGTTGATGGAAAACGCAAACCACTTATTAGCCAGTGACGCAATTGCTGATGGTAATTGTTGCGCTGAAAAACGGTCTGGTTGTATTGACAGAACGCATGCGAATCTGGGAAATGAAAAATTCTAATCTCGCGAGCATTGCCAGAACTTTCCCTCCCCCCACGGTTTACCAATAATTATCGCAATTTGCTGGGTTACGATACCGTTATCCAGATTGTTATCTCGCTATCTGCCATTTCTCCGCCCTAAGTAGGCCTTCTAGACTTCTAGATTTTTCTCATTTCCACTGAGCGTATAAATTGTAATGAATTATTTATCCTTGGTGATAGATAACCACGCTTCCTGAATATTGTTTCTGTTTGTCGTTCCGTATCATATTAGTCGTCGTATATGGCTGATGCAACTGATGACAGAAAAAAGGACCGTTCCACCGAGACACTAATTACAATGCGAATTGAACACTCGGGTTAATCGATTCAGGGTTGATTTCAATGCAATCAATGAATGACGGTTCTTCGTAATATCGTGCTGAGAAACTAAACCGAGAAATTCGAGGAATTCGTCATTAGCCGCGTCGGAAAATATTAAATTCCTATTAGAAATAGTTCAGTAATTGACTAGGAAGGGTCCGGTCGGACGTTGCAACGGACTGGTCTGCCAAGCGGATCGGCAGGATTTATCATCAGGATCAGGGATGCGCGTAATGACCAGCGCCTAGGGTGCAACCAATAGCCATCCAAATTCTAATCATACCATCGGCTGCTCCGATCAAATTTCTAATTGCAAGACTCTGCAAAAAAGGTACTTTATCTGTCAGTCCATCCGTCCATCCATCATTATCATACGTCAAATCCATCCTCTATCCTCAGCGCAAACCATCGGCTCTCCTCGCCTATCGCTCTGCGCCGTTCGATCGAAGATCTGAAGGCAATCAGAAATCCGATCTCATATCCCTAAAAGCGACATCTAAATCTGCCGGCGCTCGCCACTTCCTCGTCGTCTGGGCCGAGCCTCTCTCGTTCCGTTAGCCGAGCGAACAATTACTTCGGTTGACCTTCGGGCCCGACAACACCCAGAACCTTTGAAATCGCGTCATCTCGGTGCGCACCGGCGTCCCCGCGTAAGCGACGAAACGGTATCACAGCGGTCGACGGCGCGTCCCGCTCGCGGCATTGTGCCGGCCAAGTGCGTGTCTATAATTCGTGTATAAAACCACGAGCGCGACCTAATGGGCTCGCATAATTGACGCGGAAGTGATCACACTGGATCGCCGTGCACATCGCATTATCGGGCCCCGCGTTTTCAGACGGGCATAAGCGGTACTTAATCGCGTCATTAGCATCGCGCGCGGCCGTGCCGGGGCGAGGCACGGCCTACGGTAATACTCGCCTATAAAACGCGGCAGCGCTCGCGGGATGTCTTAATGATAATCTTAATGCCGGATAACACGTCGCGGGGACGCCCATGCGAAAGTGCGTGCTGTCACGTGGGTGTCCGACCGACCGGGCATCACTACACAACGGCCTACCTTCTGGCCTTCCTACCTTCCTTCCTACCTTGCCAACCTACGTAACCGAGATTGCCGGCGCGCAAAGATGCCAGACGGATGGAATGCCACCGGTGTCGCGACTGATAGATTGGTTCATGCTTTCAATGATTTTCAGTTTCAATTGCTGCTCAACCCTACCTGGATAGGTGAAATTCAGGTGTCTGTGCGGAACGCGAGGAAGTGCAAGAAGATGGGTTGAATGTATGTATTTGAATCGAGAGAACGGACAGATTCGTGCTTGAATGGTGGAACCCCAAATTCATAAATAGAATTCTTAGTACCAAATTTGAGACGTCGGATTTGAATCTAAGAAAAATATCAAATTCGTTTACGGAACTTGGTTCTGTGGAAAAATGGAAATTTTATATTCGATCCAATATATTTAATCAATATTAATTTTGATGATGCGATGTATTTGATGACTATATATCGTTTAAATTTAGATTTTTCGTTCAATAACCTCAGTTGCGATTATGGAGTATTGATATGCTAATGTCATGTGTCTATATACCTATCTTTTAATTTCATACACAGAAACAATTATTGCAATTAATTAAAATATAAATCATTTTTAAGTGAAAAAGACGACGGAAGACCAAAGTACACCTGTTAAATTTAAATCATTCCAGTTTCTCACTGCGCTATAACTGCACTGTAATTGCTGGCTACAAAATCTTCTGTTGCAACGACACATCAAATTTTCAATTATTACACATAAGTAAAAGTATAATATTTATCGCCACTCTTCCAACTAATAGTTTATATTTTAAAACCACAAATTTAAGAACTTTAATACTATCGTTTCTGTTAAATAACATCCCGATCGCAATTCCCTTCCTGAAAGAGATGTAAAAACAGCCATTGCAGAGATGCGATGTTATGTTTACACATAAAATATGTGTATAGTTACTCAAATACTGAATATTATAATGTAATGATATAAATGCAGAACAGTCAAGTTATTTCAATCTTCCAATATAAATAGCTTAATTAAAATACAATTCTGATTCAAATGTTTATTTATTTTGAATAAATGTGAAATTGTTTAGAATATTTAGAAAATCAGGAAACTTGTTCAATTACATTTCCATTTTACTAATGTACCCAACTCGAAGTCATTTTTTTATATTAATTAATTTTCTTGTTAATGATTACATTGAGGAAATGGTTACTTAAAAATTGCAATATCAATGGGATAAGTGAAATACTATGTAATATGAAGTATTTAATTTTACAAAGTGAATATATAAATATGACAATCATTTTAGGTTATATAATAATTTTAAACATTTTTATAGAATCTATTGTTTAATATAATTTTGTTATTATAAGTTTTCTTTTATACCCCTTCGTTTCCTGCAAAATTAACAAAATTATCACATATTTTTGCAAAGCAACTGTCAAATTGCATTAAGTTAATTTCCTATTTATATTATTTGAATTCAAGTTGCTGCAAAGCATCGCTAATTCGACTCCCGACAACGTTGCCAGCCAGTCCTAAAAATGCCGATGTAAAATTGTCCAGGCGCCCTTCTTCGCGCCATAAAAACTCAACTAACAACGCGAATCTCGCGGCATATACATCTTACTCTCAGCGAATTATCCATATACGGGGCTAGCTCGGCGCGGAGTGAGCGTGCCATAATGAGGCGCGCGACAAAAATGTGACAAAAATACCCGCGCTTATCCTCTTGCAAGCCGAAGAAAAGGAAGCAGCAACAAGAAAGTCCGAACGAAGACAAAAAATGAATGACAAAAAACTCGCACTGCTCCTCGTATATCATCGAAACTAATTAGCCCGCGCTGAAAAGGCCCCGGATTCTGTAAGAAAACTTGCATAAATCATGCCTATCGGGCGAATTAATTCGGTTTATATACCGTGGAGAAAAAGTATTCAAATTCCATGAAATATCTTGACCTTTCAGTGACGGTGGTTCACGCGAACCAACAGTTTAATACAAGTAACGTTTTCGCAGGGATATATATAACACTTTTTAATCCCTTTTTTGCATTCAGTGATAATCATAAAATTAACGAGCAACATGATTAGGTTAAAATGATTATGAACCGCTTAAAATTAGCCTTCGAATGATACAGGATTCATCTCAAGGTCTTCTAAATTAGTGTATTCTTAGTCTAATCTTCACCGTTTTTTTTTTAATTGAAATTAATAATTTATAAATGTCAAGACCTTTCACATTGTCAAACCTAATCTCATTATCCTATCGTCTGCTTCTAAAACATGCGAAGTCACTGTATATTTTCAAGGACTACTCTTGAAAATTTTACAACCTAAAATTACAAAATAGTGAACAAGTATAGCAAAAGAAAATGTTGTAATATTTTAAGAGCAGTCTCAGATAAAAGTTTTCGTCAATATTTGTAAACATTTAAAGACGTTTTTTATTTTATTTTATACATTATAGTTGATAGGTTAGGGTGTAGGTCAATTCGCCAAAATTAAATTCTCTAACCTTAACTGTCTTAATTTCTGATATGACCCGGAGTGTTTCTGCACAATTTTTTTCAATTTCAATTTATCTCAAATATACACATCAACCATCAAAATCTTTCATCTGATACTAAAGAACCAACAGAATTTTGAAATGATCCAAATTACATCCAGCTAGACACATACTATATGAGTTTATTTACGAACCAAAATAGGTCCCTACTTGCCTGCACCAGAATTTACTTTAAAGTTAAAAAAAGTGTTTACACCAAATTTCATCGTACGTAGCTAAATGCCTTGAGAATTCCAGAAACAATCCTAACCATATCACACACGATGCAATGCACATGAACCACATTCTAGTCACAGACGATGCTCCACGTGACTGCATCCAATTTTCTGATTTCAAGGTCTTCTGAAGACCTTGTCGATTTTCTACCGATCCTAAGAGATCCTCCGAGTCCCCGCAAAATAACCCGGACCATTCCACAAAGTACATCCAGAAGATTCTGGTCCGCGCATAGTCCGCGCTCGCTACTTTTGCCTCACCCTATATTATGCGACATCGCGGCGTGCTTATTTCATTATCCGACACGCACTGGCTAAGGAAATGGGTTATGCGTGGCCACAAGATTAATGTGGCACCTGCTCGCTATTGCAGAACCGCGCGCTACCGCGTAAGGCGCGCGCAATGCTAAATCGGAACGATCTCTTGGCGCGCCCCGAGCGAGATTCTATTCGTTTCGAATCTTAATAAGGAAACAATCCCGCGGTAGCGAATCGCCTCGCTCTCGCCGATAAATTAATTTGCCCCTCGTCCGAGGAGATCGCGCGTCTCGCTCGTTAGACGCCGAGCGAGGAGCGCGAGCAACTCGGACGCGGCATTCGCGCGATATTTCATTTTTATTGCTTTTTTACTCCGCCCGATAGCCGCTCGCGTTAATTTTCAACGCCTTAAACGATTTGAACGCGCCAGGCCTATGCGCGCGGACGCATCCTTTGATCGGGAAGTTTTTCTTATAAATCAAGATCATCACTGCGAGGGATTGCGCCGTGTTCGTCGTGCGATAATTGATGTGAAATCAAATCGAAAAAGTAGGGGAATGCGCTGAAATTGCGTGCATCAAGACTTTTTGTTGCGTTCACAAAAGTCGGCGTGCTTGAAGAAAATTGCTTGATTATTATTTAATCATTCAATGCCGGCTGTGAGTACATCGATAAATTTTTATCTTTTTCTTTTTCTCGAATCAACGGCTGAATTTTGACGCGCTTGTCTGCGGCATTGTTTGGATCATAAATAAATTTCTTTTTTTGTATTAATCAGGCGCGAAACTCGCGCCTCTGAGTAACGTCGCGAGTAATTGTGTAAAATATTGCTTCCCTAGGGAGGAAAATTTATAACGTTCGTCTCAAATCTTCAACTTTTCTCCCTGGGAATGTCAAGTTCGTTGCGTTTCCTTAAAGGCGATTTTATATATTTATATTTATTATTTCCCAAATTCAGCATTTCATTTCCGTGAACCGTCTCGTGAACTCGACTTTCACGTTCAGTTTGGGAATATCTAATCGGTCGAACGACTTCACTGCACCCAGTTCGTGTGGCTCCTAAACTCCGACCTTACACGGCGCTTTTCCTGCAACGGCGAGTCCACCTTTGTGCCAGCGCTGCCTCGAATACGCTCGCAAAGGTTAACGGCGTTCGGCAATGAAAACCCGCGCAACTTTCGTCCCACTAAACGGCGAAAGAGGCTTCGTCGCGATCGCGAACAAACTCGTGCGCCTAAAATTCACTTCATCGCGCTGGTTTGCCCAGTTTCCGCTTGGGAAAAGGGAATCCTACTTCCGTGGGATGGAAAACACACGATCCTTTTCTATTTAACTTGCTCATTCGAACTCGATTCGAATGCATTTTTTAATGTAATGAACGAGCTCGTTCAGACAACTCAAATTTGTCCGCGTTTGGACATGATTATAAACGAAATTGATGTCTTTTTCCCCATTAATTTATCATGTGAAATATAACGTAGTATGACTTCTTTTTTCGTCCATTTAATAAAAAATTATGTTAATTGAATTAAATTGAATTAAAATTTTCAAGATATCTTAATTTATAGTCAAGAATGTTATAAAGCTGTTTTGCATTTTTTACCACAAATTAATTTATATATATACAATTTTATATTTATATACACGGAGAGTAATCATATACACGTCTGAAGAATAATAATTCTTAACATGTTTTGTGATTAAAAAAAGTGTTAAAATAATGCATAAAAGATGTTAAAATTAACACAAACGTGATAAAAATGCATTATTAATGTTATTTTTCAATGGCAATTCATTTAGTCAATTACCACCGAATTTAGCTCCGTACAAATATATATAATCTGTTTTTGTTCAGAAATGTAGTTTTCTCGTTTAATACATATGTAAACATGTGTTGAAATCGAACGTAAGGTACAGCTTGAAAGTAAGTTTTATCTGCGTTTAAGTATAAAAAATGTAAAAAGTCATCGCTGATTATTTACAGGAAAAACTCTGCCGGGCATTACGCAATACGACATTAATTACCGATTAATATAGCTGCTAATTACCGATTCTTCAGACATTTCCCGAGAGACCGAACATCGCGATTTCTCAATCGCCATTTCCCAACGCGACACACATGTCAAAAAACCGGTTTACGTCATAAATGATACATTGTACCCGGCGGTTGAAAAATGCATTTTTACCTATCGAAACAAGGTCGAACGCTCTCCATATCTATCACGACCGTACCTTCGATTGACAGTTGCGACTGCGAGTAAATTTAAAGGTAAATCGCAGGTATTAGTTTCGTCGTCTTGGTAGCAATTTTGTGCACCGGATGTGGACAAAGCACTCTGTTTGCTCGACAAAAATAGTGCCAACGATTTCAAGAAAATAAGAGAAAATCTTTGAATCGATTCTTTGTCATGAAATTCTAATAAAATACAATGATATCTGTTTGTTATCACAATACTAACGCAGTTTTACACGTTTACAACACGTACATTAATTTTATTCGAAATAAATTGACAAAATAAATTCGAATTTTACATTCCAAGGCCAAACCGTTAGCCGGAGCTTATGACGCGCGTCGAACAAGTGTAATAAACTTTTAAAACCAACGAAAAATTTGAATCGAAAATAAGGCCGCAATAACGCCTGTTCTATTATATCGCGTGGTTTTAATGATAATTTATCGAACGTAATTTATGTTCGTCATATTTGATCGGTCATTCCGCGCGATCAATTTCCGAGCTTTTCTAATCAATAAATTGTGATTAAACACACTAAAAGTCGATATTTCGCCATAAAAAGTGCCAGGCGTGTTCGCGTTAGTTTATTTATTTATTCGATCGAATCATCGCGGCAAGGTGATTTGCTGTCGGCGCGAGAGCAGCGACTATCATCCGAAGCTTTTGTTCGGCGGCGCTCGTAACGGCACCGATCGCGATCGAGGAATTCAATTACGCAACCGCAACGATCGACGCTGGGCTCGCCACGAATTCTTGCGCGCCCGTGACAGCGCGCTGACACTTGTCGACGAGTCGGCGTCGAGATAATCAGCCTCGCGAGCCTCCCTGTTTGTTTTCAAAAATAGAAATCGGTGCGAAAGGAATGATGGAAAAGTAGGATGTCCGATGCATTGTATTCAATAGGTAGTCTAGCGAATTTGTTCGGCTTCGGTACGAACAACGACCCACCGAGGAGGAAAAGTTGCTTTTTCGTGCTGGGTGTGGGAAAAGCACGTCTAATCAAATTGTGTATCTAGATCGATGAAAAATTTTAATTCAAACAAGTACAATTGGTTCTTGTTTGAAATGAAATGGGTTTATTTAAGTTTATATATAGAGACCCAAGTAGAAATTTCTCAAATAACTCGTGAGTTACTAAAAATTTTATATAATAAAGTCTCCAGTAACTCACGAGATACTAGACAAATTTCTACTAGTGGAATTAGATTGTTATTTTATTACCTTTGCTAATAAATTAAATAATTAAATAATGTTTATTTTATAAAATTAATTATAATTATTTGTCATTATTATTTTAAATTTCTTTACATTTACCGAAAAAGTTTACCGAAATGGGAAATGCAGAGGAATGTATATATTAAGTCATCGAAACAAATTTTGTTTAAAGAATCAATATAATTTTTTATTTATTGACTTATTTGTAAGATTGATAAAAATTTCTTACAAATATAAATTTATAGGAAATATAGGTTTTTATAAATAAAACTGTAATAATAAAAATAATTATATTTAGCAAAAAATTGGTTTGATGATAATTTTATTACAAAGAAAGATAATAAAACCTCAAGATTGAAAATCACTCAGCCCAAAATGTCAAGTTGGAAATTGATATTTTAAGAAACAACTTATTAGACAATGATAAACCGATCTTCCGTTGAATCTCTAAGAAGCCCTCTTCTCCATTCTACGAACCTATAAGAACAAGGCATTCCCATTTTCGTCAAACAATCTTTACTTTCCAACCGACCGTTCATCTGAAAATAATACCATATGGGCGCTGACACACATCCTCGAATCCCCGTTTCCTAACTTCGGAGCACCGCAGCAACGTAACAAGTGGAATTTTCGTCCATCTCGTTATCGGGCAGCTTTTTTTGTAGCTTCTCTAATCCATTACTCGTGTATCCCCGTTGAGAAATCAAATGATCTTTTAATCCACAATAATTTGTGTATAAACTTTTATGATTAACGAGATTATGTCGAAGACAAAAAAACGTGATTGATCGGCGCGATTCGGCATTGAGAAATGACCAGTGCCGAAATTGCAATCGAAAAACAAAATCGCGATCTGTTATATAAACAAGCTGAAACGCGCTGTCGCTGTGTTGGGCCCAGAAGTCGGGAAAAAAGCGCCGTATCGCGTCAACCGTCGCAAATTAAATTATTAATTGCTCGTTTGCGCCAGTAAAAAAGGTCGCGCAAAAAAGCGTCGTCGCTCTCAATATCGCGCCCATTGCCGTTTGCGGACGATTTATCACTCAAAATTCGTTAGACGGGTATTGTTGCGTGCGCCGCCGGGCTGAGTCCATCCCAGGCGCAATTTGCCCGTCGAAACCGCGAGCGAAAGCATCGAATTGAATATTACCGTCGATAAGTTGCAACTTCGGATGGCCGAGGAGTTTTTTGCGACGCGCTCGGCGAACGCGAACATTGTAACCCGCTGAAACCGGAAATTTGTCGATGTGCATTGCCGAGCCAGGCCACTTGATATGCCATAATTTAAGCGCACGAAAGCGTACGTACGCGCGCGTTTTTTGCAACTCGCTCCGAGTGTTCGCGGCAATCGCGTGTTTCCAGCATAATTTCACGTAGTCCGGCCTTAATAGATACATATGTGGACCACGAGGCCCAAGGCTCGGTTTCGCTCGCACACCCACGCGAAGCTTCTGATTCTCGTCGTGGATACGCAATAAGCGCCGCGCGTCGTTTTACTTACTTTTTTGCCGTTCCCCGCGCCGCGCGGCCCGCAACCCATTTCGCTGTCCGCGCGCCTACGATAATGCGTGCAATTTGTAACCGGTGCGAGGTCAATTAATAAAGACATCATGCATTAATTTAATTATGCCGCCGGATGCCCGGCTCGAGCGCCATTGACGAATGATGCCGCTCGCAATTGATTACGACGATTTTCCTGTTTGCCGCGGCGGTCGGGTTTTTGTTCTCCTCGCTGAGACGTTCGGCGAGGTCGGAGAGTTCAGGTTCAGGGGATGCTTTTGGAATTCGGCTGGTGTAGATGGTTTTGCATTATGCAACTAGGGAGGTAAAATTAAATCCGGGTTCGTTTCGATTTTCGTATGGATATTTTCAAGCTATTGGTTGGATTATTGTTTATTTTATTTTTTTTCTTTTTGTTGTACACTGAGAAAAAAAACAGTACAATTTACCAGATTATCTTTTAATGTCAGAATGTGGAATAGAATCTGTGTAATTTTCTTATACTTATAAGAAAAAATATTATGTACCTATTAATTTATATATATATACACCTCTTTTAAGCTAGCGGGTACATTATGGCGGAACAAAATAAAACTTATGTCAAAATTTTGTGCTCATTTAGTGCCAATTTTATACCGCATGCAAAAATTTATTACCATTAGCGGAACAATAGAAA